>JASMMZ010000003.1:256029-370376 GCA_038502455.1 Anisogramma anomala
ACAAGAGGGTCTGCGGCAAACGGCGAGATCGGAGGAGGATGGAGGCAAAAAAGCCCCTCCTGATCAGCTAGCTGCAGGACGCTACCGCAAGGAGGCGTTCCATGGTGTGTAGCATGCGGCACCACCCACACCAGGGGCCCAGCCGTCCCAGCACGCGTGGCGGCGGCGGCGGCGGCGGCGGCAGCTTGGCTGTGGGGCGGGCTGCAGGCCGTCAGTGCGCAGGCACACGACCGTGGGACCTGTCTCAGATTGCGTGCGTCTGCAGCGCCCGTGGCCCGCCACTGGCGGTGAGAACCTCGTTGGATGGTGTGTGTCGGGAGTTGGCGACCGGTGTTGCAGCCAGCGTCAAGCCAGATAAGGCCTGCCAGTCCATCCAACAACATGGTATTGTGCGAGTCAGTGCGAACGCAGGCAGGAGGCTCCCTTTATGGCGGGCGGCTATGCTATGCCTTGCCTGAAGAGGCATGCACGCTGCCCCCTTCGAAGTCGACCGGCAGATCAACACAACACAACACACCACAGGCTGTGACCAGGTCGCCAAGTAGCTCCCCTTCCGCCCGGGCCGGTCACCCCACCCTTCGAGAGTGTGGGCGTGTGTCCAGTGATGTGCACAGATCAGTCGCCTTGGACCCTGAACTCGACCCAGCGCCGGCCCGCTGCAAGAGAGGGTCTCCCCCGATGGGAAGCTCCATGCGAGGACGAGGGCACGGCTGTGTTCGGTGGGTACAATTGCTTGTTACTGCTTTCCACGGTGTTTTGCTAACGCCAACCAGTATGAAGTGTAGCATTGCGCCCCTGAATCTCCCGCCGACGTTCATCGGTTACAATGTCATTCCCTCGGATTACCTTGTTGCCGTTAAACAACGGTTATACTTTTTTTTCACCGTTTTCTCATCGTCACATTCCAAAGGTACAAGGTAAAGGTAATGTAACTTGATATAAACACGTAAAATTGATAAATAATCGAATTAATTTAAACATTGGATGGTGCAAATATTCATATACATGTATATTCATAAAAAAGTGCATTATTATAATATAGTTTTGTTTGTAACTAGTTATTTATACACTGAACGAGTCATTCGACAATCGACTTATCTTTTAAAAAACACCCTTTATAAACCCCAAAGAGCCCAAGGTTAATATGTATTACAAATACACTATATATTATGTAATGATTTATTAATGCTTTTTATCTTTATGGTTTCATTCTTAAAGAAAAACCATGATAATAAGCTGAATATTTTCGACAAAATAATGCTATCGCAACTAAATTCTCTTTTTCGTATTATAATTCCTGTATTATTACAGTAGCATATCCCATTTTTTCTATATTTGAAAAGTTATAACAATGAAATGTAGTATAAGTTGCCTCGTATTTAACTCCGCAATATTATAGAGAAAAAATGCCCTTTTTATTTTATGCACCTTCTTTCGCTTAAAATGTATTTCTCAATAGTAATATTTATACAAAGATGGGGATATGACCGTATTTAAGAGGCATAATTAGAAAATACTATTGACTGTAGTATTTTACTACTATTAAGTCATATAAAAAGAAATATTACATCTTTAAACCTTCTATTGGTATTGACTGATTACGATACCATTTCACAAAATTACCGTATTACCATTTCATAAAGATGATATTTTTTTCGCTGTCTTTTTATTTTCATTTTTAAAAATCATGCGATAAATATTAGTAGGTTTCGAGTTACTGCAACTGTTGATAGGCTCTTACATGTTGCAATATTGTCAATTCGAATTGCGGTTGAAGTAACAGTAGTATTGCGTGGTTAAATTGTGGGTGGATTTTTCTAAGTTTGGCTAACTGCTATTAGGTTTGCACACTATTTATATAGTTAATTACTTGGCTTATACCCTATATTTGGTTGGGTATTTTGCTGCGATTTACCTATGATTTCTATATTTAACTTTACTATACTGAAATTAGGTTTATTACACCATATTTGAATGTAATTTTACTATCGATCGCTTTTTGGTTTGTAGTGTTAATGCCAGTGCCAGTCAGTTTGATCAGAAAACCTTTCAGTTACGTAAGTTTTTACTTGTATTAACTTCGTTGCAATTTGTATAGCTGGTTTACTTTTTACAACTTGCAATCCCTCTTATAAGTACTGTACTACTTCTATATCGTAATCTTCCAATATATGTAACTAAACGTATAATCTAATAATACCTATTAATTAACTCTTCATTCATAGTAGCTTAAGCTCTTTTGTAGTTTTTCGGTTTATTAGGTTATCCATTTCTTTCTTTTTATCCATCATTTTGTAATATTTCGATAAATAGTTATTCTACGTAACCGTGGATCCGTATAGTTGGGTTATTGATATTTAAAAACCTTTCCAGTGTATTATTCGATGTAGTTATTATTATGAAGTTAGCTAGATTATTTTTGACATCGATTCGTCGAAACTACTTTATTTATTTGCTTTCTTAGTCTTCGTGGAAATTCATTATGTCGATCATTGGACTTTTTGATTAGTTGTTTCTAGTTTAGAAAATTACATCGTTTTCTAATTAATAGGTATTATTTAACAAAAATTATTAATTTCGCCGGACTATAGAATAAGGAAGACAATTATGGCGGCGAGCCGTACAATGTTCTCTATAATGAGATACGTATAATGTTAAATACGTGTAAAATATTGGATATTAAGCCGTTATAATTCCATATTATCATACCCGGCATTTAGCTTATGTAAATTAAAGAGTGATATATATATTAAATTATATATGCGAATAAAGTTCCCGAGTATTATAATCGCTTGAAGATATATTCGATACAGAAATAAACTACGAGTTTTATGACAGGAATAGGATTGGTATTACGTGAGAATCCATACGAAATTATCGTAAAAATATTGATGAAAAACCTAGAGGAAGTGTTTACAATCCTGTTGGTATAGTTTCGAAAGTGTTTGGCAGCCCTTGAATAGGAATATAAGGAGGATAAACTGTTTATATAAGTAGTTATAAAAGTATACCAGGGAAACTTAAACATCGAACTCATGTTATTTTAACTGGAAAAGAACTTAGAAGCTTTTTGTATAAGCTCTACGCCCTTAATTGAAACTCTGATACGTCTTTAAGTAAGTCTCGAATTTAGTATTTGTAATCAAAAGACTAAAGTCGAGGGTTAAATTACCAAAGTAGATTTCTTCGATATAGTTTACCATGTTTTGGAATGACGATTTTCAGTATACCGGAATTAAATTACACGCTTAAAATACGGTTATCGGAACGAAAGATATTAATGGAGAAGCTCTGCAAACCGAGGAAAAAATAACTATCAGCGAAGATGATCCTATAATAAAGTAAAGAATTTACAAAGTTTATAAAAGTACTTATGAAGGAGTATATAGAGTTTTACAGGTTTTTAAAAACGTTGTATTATATGCGGTAAGGTCGGTTAATCGGTTTATTAATTACCTATTATACGAGTAAATTCGGATCAAACTTCAATTTTAGGCGGATTGCCTATCGGAGTACCAGACGAAAGCTAACTTTAAAGCATACATAGCAGATTCCGAAGGCATAAAGAATAAGTTGGACGTTTATCTTTACAAATATCTTTACAAATATACTTTTAAAAAGGAGGACTTTAGGAGAAATAAAACCTATTTGAGAGAATAGGATAAGGAAACCTATAAGCGAATTTTTAAGGCATTGTACGAAACTTTGTTATTATATATAGCAGGTTTCAATTGCGAAAAAAAAGTATTAAATTACTATATAACGTTATAATTCATGTATTTTCTTACAGATACGGAAATCAGATCAAACGAATTATGCTAGATAGCCGTGTAATAAAAATATCGACATCCGGAATACGATGATTCGATGCGTTCACATCGAAATTTCTAAAGTTTTAGCTTGATTAAATAGGAAAATACCGGAAAGTTTTATTTGTAAAGGTAAAACGTTGTTGTTTAATTTAGTTGTTGAAAATATGAGATTTAGACCGGTTTAGTTTTATGTAATAGATTTGAAAACTTCATTCCTGTTGTCGTTAGCTCATATTAATAAGTTCGAAATTCAGGTTTGAAATACATCTAATTAGCTTATCCAAGTTTTGGATAGCGTGTTTATATCGTTTCGCCATAAATTTAGATACCTGTGGATTTTCTTTGAAGTGCATATAATTGAAGCCGTCTACCTAATATAACCGGAATTAAAGATGTTATGTCGCCGGTTCTTATTCTCAGTTGCGAAGCGTCTTTTACGGTTGCTTTACGTCCTAGGGTATATTAATGTAGGTAAGAGAATATTCAAAGTTGTCAAGATGTTTTGCCACAATTGCTAACTTTGTTTACACGCTTTACTCCGGTTTTTATTCCGCCTTTAAAACGATATAGATTTTAATTACAAGGTAATTTTAGATATGATGTACTTTAATGGTTCGCTAATACTGTATAATTTTCACGAAGTATTATTATTCTAGGCCATGAAATTTACGCGAAGCGCCTTCATTACAGATTGACAAGATATTTTCAAAAATTACCGATTCAACGTTTATTTAGAACCTTTAAATTCGATTCATTACGATGCCAGTATAGCAATCGACTCGATCGAATAGAATACTAAAGTAGGAATAGCCGGTAATAAGTGTAATGTTATGACTCAACAACTGCAGGTAACACCAGCAGCGGCCCAGAGCACTAATGAAGGAAATTAGTTAGACACAGCCTGACGGCAGGCATCTGGTCCCACAGAGCTCCCAGGGTTAGTGTCATTAGGGACCCATTCAGCACACCAAGAACCGGAGAATGAATATGTTGGATATGCTACATATCCAATATATTCCTCACCACCACATCAACTGAAGGAACTAAATATAAGTACATGGTCATCACCACATTAGGTAGCTTCATTAGATAGTTCTTCAGTTGCCAATCTAAGTATTCAGTCTCGGTATATTTTGAATAGCCTCCCGGCTTTTTATCATTCCTTGCGTGGTTGCAATATTGTTCACTCAGTACCTCTACTCCATTCTTGATAACATAAATCCTCTGACGCCTTCTATATACTCACGGGTATATAGTGTGATCGATACATGTAAACAGATACCTATTAAAGTATTATAGGGTATTTAAAAGTGTAAACGATATTATAAACCGTTTAAAAAAGCATATATGGTATTATCCAAGGAGTTGAAAGGTGCTAGGTTTGAAGAACGAATTCTGTAAATAGAGTTTAACGCTGTAAATAATATATCCATCCTGAATAGACTTATTTTAACACTATTTGTTTTTGTTGTTGAACTTGAAGTTTATATAAATTTAGAACTATCGCCCATCACAATTTAAAGAGTAAATATTATGGTAATAATCATTTTATTATTGCGTTCTATACGAGCAAGCAATGTTATTGCGAAAATATTAGCTATAAGAAATGGCTCGTATAAAACTGGCGTTTTAATCTTGTTATTATAGTTTAAAGGCTTAGTTTTCAAAGCAAAGAACAAATAGACTGAACCTTGAAGTATTAACGAATTTAAAGGTTACGATGTGTTTGTAAACTTATTAAATAGTACTAGTGTTGGAATAGTATTACATGCAGTGCAGTAGGTCAACTTTACTTATAGTAAAGTTGATTATACTGCAAGTTGAGTGTATTGCTTTGTGCGGACTTACCGCATTAGGTGTAAGTCGAGTGCAGTACGCTGCACTTCACTCTAGGGCACGGGCCAAGCAATTGGCCATACAAATTATAGTGCAGACCGGCTAGCGGTCTGCCAAACCTAGAACAATACATCCACTATCTGACTACTGCAATACTACTGTTACTTCGAAGACCAATCGAATTGAAAACATTGCAACGTTTGAGGCCTACCAACAGCGAGTTTATTTTATTAGATAATGGTGAGGGAATATAAAAGGGAAGAGGTACATGAAAATGACCCAAAACTATAATGTAAGAAGTAACACCTATTAAACCAAATTTAGAAAAACGAATCCAATCCACCTTAAAAACCTATATACCCTTCAGATAGCCCTTTATAACCTTTATCACTTTACGAAATGGGTCGCTTATACCAATAGAAGTAGTATTACGCCGCTAAGGGCGCCTCTTTAACTTTAGAAATAAGAAACGTTTTAATAGTTTGGTTATAGATTTAATTATTACGTAAAATGAACCGGTAAACCATAAGTTAAATTTTAAATTTGTTGAAAAGGTATTATTACCACTTTAGGTACCTCATTTCAGCAGTTTACCTAAACAGAAATTTCTACTTTCATTAAGTAAATCGTTTTTCGCTGTAAAATGATTAAATTTACAATTTATGGCGCTTATAATTTTTTATTATACTTTTGGTCTACGAGATAGAAGAGAAGGTTAGTCAGATTTATAAAAAGAGCCGGCTTATAGTGGAAGGGTATAATGACAAAGGTAAAAAAGATATTACAACTTAGTTGCTTACTTTACAATAGGCGAGCCATCATTAGATTTTAATATTTTCCGCCTCCATTCATAGCTTTTATTTCCTTTATTTCAAGTTTCGTAATATTATATAAGTTTATACATAGTTGAAGGAACGGCTTGAACGGTTTGTTTACGCATGGATGCTTACAGATTTCCAAAAATACCATTCATCTAAAACGATTTTATGTATTATGAAACCGTTTTATAAACTTGTTAAGGCTGATATATATTGATATAATATCTATTAAAGGTATTATAAGAAACGGCTCGGAATAGTTAGTTCGACTGTCGACCTGTATTTGTTAGTTTTAATAATACGTTTTCAAGGCTTTGTATTTATAGGTATATAGACGGATAATACCTTAACCTTAAGTAACAAGTTGTTTTCTGTAGTTAAAGAAAAGATGTTTTTGGAGGCTGGCTTGGAAGTAAAACCTAAGATGTATCTGATAGAGGACCGTATGATCGACTTTAATGGCGCAACAATCATCTTTCAAAAAGGTATTCTGAACCTTACGCAAAAGTAGTAATTACATAAACTCAATCTGGATAGCGTAAAAAAAGCCTACGAAAATAATTGTTAGCGTATACGCGGGTTTTTTTTCGCCTACGTAATATATTTGGAAGTGGTATTTGACTTCTCAGTCATTATGTGGTGTAAAACCGACGCTTAATATAATGTATATTGGGCGTTAAATAAGCGCCTTACATGGTAAATATATAATTTAAAGCGCGGTTTATGATTTCTACCACTTTATATACGTGTTGATAAGTTCTTCATTTTTATTAACAGTTTCTTCGTTAATAATACCGATTTTGGCTTATAAATTGCATTCGTTTTTATTTTTGGTAACGAAATACCTATTTAAGACAGATTTGCATTTCGTAACAATATTATTTATTGGAATTCGACGAATTATAAACGGATTGTATGAAAAGTTTTAGCTTTAAAGATTTTAGGTGTAGTTGAAGACTTCAACTCCGGAATTACTATAGCAATGATGGTTCGAATAATCGTTTCAACTTTGGTTTAAAACTATTCCTTTAAGTAGTCTGTGTTAACATTTTTTCCTTTTACAATTATCATGTTAAGTTTGGTATTATTCATAAAAAACGCCTTATAATCGACATCATAGATTTACGCGAATATTACGAGCGTCGCAAAATTAAGAATATAAAGTGAATTAACGGAAAGTTAAATTTAGTAGATCTAATTATTGTAGTTGTCTTAAATAGAGCGTTAAAAGCGTTTGTTTCGACGATAATACTTTTTCGTTAACTTTGTTAGCAAAGTTTTATGCCTTTCCCCCAGTTAAGCGATTTCAATTGTTTTTGTTATTTAGTTACGGTTGTGATTACGTATTTGTACCACTTTTCGTATTTTATAGAGGTTGAAATCCGCTATCTGTCCAGATTTTCATATTTTGTCGCGGTTCGAAATTATTATTTATACCGATTTTGGGGATTTGGTTTGCTGTTGAATCTTTTACCTACACCACGTTTATATTTAATTTTATTTTGGTTCACTATTTATATCCATTTTAATATATTTTTATTAATTTCTTTATTTACGATTATTCAGGTATTTATTTCACTCTTCACTTTTGATATGCATTATTTCCATAACGAATGTTTTTTTTTTTAAAAAAAATGTTCCCATAGAAAACTATAATAAAGCTAAGTACGTCGATCCGGCTATAAAAATAGGCTGTTCATTGTTGTTGAAAGAAGAGGAACAGGCGGCTTTGCGTTTTTATTATCCTTTTTTTCAACGCCTTCTCCCTTATTATTAGCGTTACCATTATCACTGCTATCGACGCCGTTACCGGTGTTGCAAGATATGTTGCCTCGTATTTTTAATCTTATGCTTTTATGTACAAGTATGGAGAGGTTTTACCTTTTTTACAACGATGCGCGATATGTTGTCGAATTCGCCTCCCAGTATATACGAAGGCCTTGTTTTTAGCCGGATATAGCGGTTTCTATTTTCTTGGTCTCCCGGTTAACGTCTTCTATTGATTAGTATTGATTTATTTTGGTTATTTTAAAAAGTGGTTGTTTTTAGAAGCGTTTCAAACGGTATATATATATAAATAAGAGATTTCTTCTATGGTTAGAATTTGACGTTTAAATTAATCTTACTGTGGAAACGGTGGACATGTAATATGGTTTCAGCTTAAGATTTAATGATTACCAGAATAGGGGTATACCTATTATTAATCTGTTTATAAAGGTGGTAACAAGTCGACGGACCACCGTTTTAGTCATCATTACTAATAGATTTGACCGCGGCGACAGACGTTATAAATGGTACGTAAGTTGTATTTATTAGCGGCCTCAGGTAGCGGACTCAGGTGCGTTATTTTAACGTTTTACGCGTTAAAGAGGCCTCGGGACATACTTTAGAGAATCTTAGCTTGAAGAGGAGTATTAGGTTGGCTTTTGTTACCTTGTTTCTAGGAAAATTAATACGACATAAAATACATAGAGGATTCATAATACAGAACACATTGTAACTTAATTAAGTTACGTTTACAACGGTTGGAGGGGTAACCGTTACGGGTAAAGGGGGTTTTAACTATAACAAAAATATGAGGTTTACAACTTTTAGAGCTCTTAGCTCCAATTTTTGATGGTAGGAGGGAAGAGGAAAGGGGGAGAAAAGGGGAAAGAGGGTACGAGCGTCGACGCCAGCGACGGCAAAGGGCGAGCCAAAGTTAAAAGTAGGGAAAAACGATATCGAATCGTAGAAGGCGGGGCTAAGAGTAAAAAAAGTAGCAGCGCAACGGGTAGCGGCCGCAATTTCCTCTTCTTTTTTATGTAAACGCGTTAAATGGCGTTTTGACAACCTATTTTCACGCGGTATCTATTTATGTACGAGGTTATTATATACAGTTAGTTAAGTGAACTATTGATAAAAATGATTTGAAATGTTATTTAAAATATTGGGTTAAGTTTCTATACGTTAATTATTCGGTTGAGGTTAATGTTGGTTAAGAGCTCGTCATTAAAATAAAATAAAAAAGTTTGGTTTAGACAAATAATGATACATCGTTTTTTACTCACCATAAAATAAGTAATATTTTCATTATCTCTACGAAATTATAACTTTGTAAGGATTAATGACAAAAGTTATTAATAATTATACCGCCACCAATTACTCAAACTAATGGGAGCTTTATTATAATTACTACCGCAGTGAAAACTATTAACCTAAACCTTTACAATTTATAGGGCAACCAAACTTTTACTTTCAAATTACGGATATATACTGTATTACAACAAAACTTTAATTATTAAACTATGTATACACATTATTTTACAAATTTCCCTGTTATTACAAAATTATAAACACGGATTGTAATGGTGAAATGAAAGATTGCCTATGTGGATATTACCTTATATCTTGATCATTAGTAAACGGACACGCTGAAAATTACACATTTGTAGAGTGTAACGTAACATGTCCCTTTATAAATTTTACCTTTACAAAGTGAACTGTAATGTACTACTTGAAAAGATACATTTTTACAAAGTATATAATAATGTACCACTACTTAGAAGTGGCATTGGTAAAGGTTACGGTAGAGTGTCACTGACCAGAAGAGGAATTTGAAAATTGTATGGTAAGGTGTTACTGCAAAGACGAAAGGTTATAAAGTCTTACCTATAACGTGTACTCTCTGGATACCTCTGCTCCCATCTATTGATCTTGCTATTCACTTCAATATAAACACCAATATTTACGATTACTCTGCTAATCTTTACGTTCACGTGAATAGGCAGAGATCTTACCAAGAAATAGTTTTAAAATTAGTCATTTTTCCCGGTTTCTTTACCATCTTTTTTATAATAGTAATACAATTTACTGTGAAAGACTGGTTATTTCTATCAGACTTTTCCAGGATTTTTTACTATATTAATAACGACTGGCATTATTTTCGGGTACAATGTAAAATCATTTCATTAAATAGCTTATACTTTGAATATAAACGTAAATAGAAGATTATTATTACCGTTATTATGTTAGCTATAGTTCATTACGTAAAAAAAAATCAAAAGCTTGTTAGAATTTTGTGTTAATTTTGATCTTAATGAAAGCTCATATGCACTATTAACATAAATTTTTTCACTACTTGACTATTAATATTATTCATTAATCATTATCAAAAACTAATAGATCGTAAAACGTTCGACGCTATTGTATATATCACTTATGAAACTCCGAAATATACATATTTTTTATGTGAACATACTGATTACATAGCTGTTTTTTTGGATGAAAATTCCAAATCGCTCCGTATTATTATCAAATTCGACTTACCCCAAAGACAAATTTTTAACCTGAAATATTGAGTTTTTATTGCTTTTCAATAGGCTTGATTAAAATTATGAAATATTGAACTATAAATAATAATATTATATCATTTTGAAGATTATAAACTAACCACAAAAAAAAAAGGTTATTGAAATCGCATTATGTTATTAAAACACTAAGTATTTTGAATGAATGTATATGAACTAGATTACTACGTTTTGATCAAAAGGTAATATCTCGTACTTTTATATTATGGATGCTAACATTTATAAATAAGTATGCGACTTTGAATGATATACACTTGTAAATTTTTTTTGTTTTATCGTTATTTGACAATAGTTGAAAATTCGTTTCGTACTGAAAAATCTACGTTAAAACATTTAAGTTATGATACACCTCGTTATTTATTAAGTAAAGTGTTGTTATAATCAAATTTATCGTTAGTCGGAATTTAATGTAAGCGATCGTTTTGAATTCCATATTGAACAAGTTTCTTTACCTTAACCCTGATAAGGATAATTATTAGCTTTACGTTTAGACCTGTTAATTATAGTAAATAGTATGGGGAGCCTTATGTATATTCTCCGCTTACCTGCAAGTTTACTAATTCTTTCCATTATTAAAGTTCAATATTTATTGATTTACCGCAAAATTCAATATAAACATGTTGTTTGTATATTTTTATCACCTGAGATAATATGATATAAAGAGGGTTTTGAAATATAAAGATAATGTGAGGTACAAGAATTGTAAATAAACATTTAAATTGTTATCGTTGTATTGGAGACTAAATTCAATATTTGATTTATTGAAGGGTATATTTACTGAAATATAAAAAATAAAAGGCTTTTGACGATCTGAATTTTTGTAAGAATCTTATTAAGCCATACGAAAATATTATCCATAAGAAGGTTGTCTCATAGAACGGGTTTCGCGTATCGCTTCTCGTGTCTCGCGTTTCAAGTCTCTTGTCTCGCTTCTTATATATTGCGTTTAGAGTCTTGCGTCTCGCTTCTCGCTTTTCTTGTCTAACGTATCGCTTTTTACGTTTCGCCTCTCGTTGGTCTCATATATATAATTCAAGTAGAATATTTATTATTTCTTTTGGTTCTGAGAACTTATTGTGATTACATAGAGGATACTGAGAAATTTGATAGGTACGTGTCTATACCTGCAGATGCTACATACCCATCATCGTTGTGCAGATCCTCATAGTTCTATTTTTTTCTGTGTTAATAATCAAATACTACACTTTTTCAACAATAGGGTGCCTAACTACTATGGTACCGATAGTCAAGGCGTTAACTTAACTAATATGGATGAAATTTACGTTGTAAAAGTTTAAAATTCCTTGTAGTAATATAGCTATTACAATTATATTGCGAGTTTGAGTTAACCAGAGATATTGTACCATTCTTCTAGTTTTTGTATAATTATAAGCCCTTATTGATAAGGATTTCGATCGATTAAATATGTGGTTGGATTAGTACGTACGGAATATGAATATTGGGATTAATATACTGTTAATTAATTTATCGAATGCTAGGCTGATAATTTTTACGGATTGAATTTAGCTAATAACATCGACTTATCGTTATGGATCAGATTCAGAAGAACTATCTTTCATAAGGATAAATTCTAAGACGATTTATTCTTCATTATAGGAAACCTGATATATTCAACTTTTGTTAACCTTTAATAAATATAATGGGGTTGTACAAAATGTATTAGTTTCGATATTTTAAAGTATAATGATTGTTTTTGACGTAGTTTCAAGTTTGTAATACATCTTTAGTATAGTTATTAGGAAGCTGAAGACTTCATCCATTCTATTTATTATTTGTACTGATTGAAGAAGTTTATTTGAAAGCCTCTTGAAACTAAAGACACTTAACGAATAAAGTTTGATAATTAATCTAATATTACATTGTAAATCCTATGTGGGTAGGGAAATCAAGGAGTTTAGGTGGATTAATAATAAGGATAACCTAGCGAACTTTATAATGAGGTCTATTTCGAATGAAGTCTTGGAAAGATTTGTAAATTGTAAAAAGCTCATTATACGTATCGAAGGTTACGTTCAAAGGTCACTTAGCAAGGTTAAATCAAGTAATGACAAATAAGGATGGAAAAAAGGGTACTTGCCATAAGCTAGTATCTGGATAGTGTTTATTAGGGATCCAATCCTTATAGTTGTCATAGCGCTTTAGAGCCTCTCGGAAGCTGTACAGGAGAATATCTTTACATGCTACGTAACTGGATTATACCATTTTCCACAACTTTTTCTTAGTTTTTTTAGCAGAGATTCTTCCTATCTTTTTTATTAAGGTTTATAAAAAACTCAGACTACTTTAAATGATAGTTCCGTTTTTAATCCCTTTATATATCAACCTCCAATACTTTTTTAGCGGTATCTTAGTTATTTCCTAACAGTTATAGCCCAAGACTTTGTTATCTTCCTTCGACTTTAAGGATCCAGATTTTTTAGGCTTCAAGTTAGTTTTTTGACGTCCGCGTTGAAAAGTAACTTCAAAGCGCTATAACGGCTTATTATGATTACTTTATAATTTAATATGAACGTTTTACCAACGCCTTATGTACAAAGCTGATTAAGCGGGACTACACTATTCGGGAGTACGTTTTACGATTAAAATAACGGAATATTGATGTATTAAATAAGTTAAAAAGTATAATGTTTTCATTTGTTGTTACCGGTACGTTTCCGGTTTCGAAATGATATCTCTTTCAAAGGTTTTTTATCGCGTTACCTTGGAATAACGCAGTTAATACACCACTTTTTACCGGAGATTGCATTAACTTTTTCGACTATAACGATTCGAATTTTCCCAATTCCAATCACTATACCGGTGCCTTATTCGATAGGCTTTAACGACCTAAACTCAAATCCCTTTACTAGCCGATTAAGTTTTCAAACGTTAGGTTACGATTTACGACATAAAAATTGATAATATTACGTAAGTTACATAGTATTTGAGAATTTATTAACATTAAAAAATACCTTTATGTTATTTTATAACTATCAAAGCGTTGTATAAAGACGGTTACAAAAGGTTATTATATTCGCAGCGGCAATAGTGGTATTAACGACCCTAATTCCTTTAAAGCTATGTTTCGCGTTTATTATTACACCATTAATGCGGTTAAATACGTTATCGTTCGGTTTACAGTTATAAAACAAAGAGTTCGCGAGTTATTTTACGTTTTTATAACTCTTAAAACACCTTATTTACGGAAGTTAATGGTATAGCTTAGGAATCTAGCGCCAAACTCTCTATTTTAGAACAAAGTTATTAACGATACGTTAACTAATATGTTACTTTCCCTCGATATTTTTGCGGATCATAACGAGTAGGTAACACATGCCGAACATATCAACAGGTGAAATTATAACATTTGTAGTCGTTATGGTGATATTAGAGTTATTACTAGGAGTGTTTTAAGTAGCAGATATAATAAAAACGACGTACCTACTCGTAATAGTAAGGGAGACATTATTAAAACTAGCGTGAGTTCTTTTCGAATCACATCTAAGCGACGCAGTACCTGGGTTAATTATTCGGAATTTTCCCATCGTAAAAACTTAAGGCTATGTTTTTGAAATTTTTATCAAGCTTTAAAAGGGAAAAACGTTACGTTTGTATATAGCTACGTATAGGAGTTGGTAAAACTTGCATCCGACCCGGTAGCTTGATCCTGAGTTTTAGATAGATTCCTATTTATAATAAATTTACTTTACAATTTTATTAATTTCATCCACGTTTTTATAAATTCAGATTGTAAATATTACAACATTGCGAATAAAAAGTATATCAATCGTTTGAAGTTTATTACGTATATCTATTATATTTAAACAACTTGATGAAGCTGCGTATTACATATCCGGCTCCATCTTACGGCTTATTTCGTTATATAATTCTTTTTGATATCAACTTAAATATATACCAACACCGAATATAGGTTCACGTCATCCTTTACTTATAATACGACTATATTTTGTTTAAATCTTGATTAAAATACTAATGAGTAATTTATATCTTATCGAAGTATATATTACTTTTAAAACGAATAGACAACTATTGGATTTGGAAACGAGTGTTTACGTTAACATAAAAGTCACTCAAAGGGTTTGGCGCAGTTATATTTCACGTCAATTTACGAAAGACCCGTAAGGATAAATCTATCATTACACAGCTTGCTGCCGTCTCATTCGAAAATATTAATAAATTATACACCTCGAAATAATTTGTTTCTGTAAACAAAAAACTCACCGACGCTGTGAAAAAGTTCGCCCCCATATTTGATAAGGCTCTCGAAAACAAATTTCCCCTTTACCACTCTAATTATGATTACGAAATAGTGTTTTATAACGATAATTTGGGTTAAACCTTGGAGGTTTTATAAGGCCAGTTGTATGGCATGTTGCGAGAGAAGCTCCTTTTGTTACGAAATACTTAAACCAAAATACTTGACTAGGACTATATTCGAGTAAATAGCGTTTAAGAGAGTGTCCCCGTAATTCTAGTTAAGAAACGCGAAGGTGTTTTACGGTTTTATATCAACTATTATTAACAAAAAGCTATTACAAAGGCAAATCGTTATTTACTCCCACTTTTGAGAAAACCTATTACATATATTTTTTGGTTCAGTGGTTTACTAAATATTTTATTCAAGCCTCTCTGTATAACCCTTTTACTAAGATGAAAAACGAGTAAACAACCGCGTTCTGTATACATTTCCCATTTTTTGAATACGTTATTACCCCCCTTAGTGTTTTTCATATACCGTCTGCCTTTCAACGCTTTATTATCAATTTTTTACGGCTTCTTTTGACATTTTTACTCCTTTTACCTTAATGATATTTTGATATATTTAAACGGAACCTTCAATAAAAATAATCATGAGGTTAAGCTGGTTTTGAATACTTCAAGCGTCTCGAGTCTTAATATTAATATATCTAAATGTAAATTCGGCGTTTAGAAACCTCAATACGTGAAATCTGTTATAGATGTTAACATATGTATTCGAATACATTTAGAAAAGCTACGTTTTATCCAGTAATCAGCATCTTTCACGTAAATCCTTGTGGTAGAGGGGGGTTTCGGGTTTATTAACTTTTGTAGGTACTTTATTTACAACTACTTTGCAATTATTAATCTTTTAACTCGTCTTAATCTAAGTAATCTTCCTTTTCGTTGAGGGCCCAAAAAGGAAGCCGTTTTTGAACGACTTCAACTTAAATTCCTTTTCAAACACATATTAGCCTAATAAGATGCTAACCACGACAATTTTTAAAAGCCGACAGCTTTCAATGAGTCGTAAACTGGTGTTTCCTTTAAAGCGATAACTAACCGTAACTCACGCTCTTTAATTTACCACTTTCATAATCTATTACTTTCCAAATATGATTACTAAATCGATGATAGAAATCGACTTGAAATTATGAGTTATTGAAAAACATAGAACAGGATGCTTCGGCGTACAGTACGATCGTTTACAAATATTTAAAATTGACAAAAAAATAAAATACTATATAACTATACAACATCTTCGTAAATAACTGAGCCTTTAATTTTAACACCGTTTTAAATTTTGTTTTCAATTATTTTATTATAAAGAACCTTATTATATACGACGCGATATGTTATTATGGAAAAATCAGAATATTTCGAAAAGCTTTTTCCAACCCATTCTTTTTTAGTCGGGAACTCTAGATTTTACATCTCGAATAGGCTGTTTTCGAATCGCTTCTGCGTATATATATTTATCGATCAATCGTTAATGGCCAATCCGTTTTAAAAACTCGCGAACTTTGTATTAATTTTAACATTTAGGGTAATTAGAATACCGCTATTACCCGTAATACTACTTACACCCGATCAATTTGTATGATATGTATAAGCTACTGGAGTTTCCCTGTTAATATTTATGCTGAAGACGATCAGTCACTTAATGTTTTTTTTTCTTTCAAAAAATGGATTAATAAAAATATAGGTTTACGGTTTTATTATCGTATTTAAATACCTAGTTACGAACCATGTAGTACCGCGTTAATATAAGTAATTTACGATTTAATTTGTATTGATTACCCTAATCGCCAAGTTATTATCTCTATTCTATTTAAATTATTCTTTTACTCCGGTTAATACTATATGGTCCGACGTTTTTGCCGGAACTACGATGTTAATAGGCGTATAACCTTTTGGAAACACTGTTTAAGGAGATTTTTTAAACCTCTTCGGGTTTCTAAGCAGCTTTGAAGCGAGATCTTATCGAATTTATGATTGATCTGCCTTGGGAACGTAAAACGACCTAGGTTATTTTATAATTATTATCCACGGTTTAAATAAAGATATGAATTTTAAACTTATACTTAATATAATTATTACATTTTATACAAACTGGGTTTTCAATTACCATTGGCGATTTTACATATTTATGCGGATAATCAATATTATTTAAAGGATACATTGATATAGTAGATTTTAAAAACTACTTTACAACTTAATAGGAGGAGAGCAATATCTGAACAACGTTTTTACTCCAAAACCAATGGCATAACCAAACGCGCTAATTCAAAATTCCTAATATACTTACGCTTTTTCGTCATTTATACTTAACTTGAGAGAACTGTTTATCACGTGTTTATTAATTAATGATTGTGAATAAAAATAAGATTACAATTAGTATTAACCCCCTTTTTTTTTTTTTACAACCCACGGTTATAATATCGATTTATATAACCAGTACAACGTTTCTTCGTCCTAGTTACATAATTACGTGTAAACGCTGAGGATTTAGTCCACCATATTCGAGATGTTACAGAGTTTACCCAAACTGTAATAATGGCTACGCAATAACGTATATACAAAGCTGTTAATGAGTGGCGCTCGCCTTTGAAACGTTTTAAAGTCCGTATCGACAGTAAATTTTTATTTGGAAACTACAAATTAAATAAGGTACTAATAAGTTAAGCTCACTTTATAATACTTATTATTATAACACGTGTAATAGAATTTCACGTTATTGAACTCGATATCCCGAAAGGTAAATACACCTAGTTTTACGTGGATCAACTTATTTGAGCCGCTTCGGACCCATTTTCAAGTTAAAGCGTCCGCGCTTTTTACTCGTAAGCTATCGATATTATAAACGATGATGGTAAAATGGAGCCGAAATATCAAGTTAAAAATATTTTAGGAGTTCACGATAAACATTAATATGACCGCCTTCGACGTAACGATCCATTAAAATGCTAGGTTTTAAATTAATAAATAGGTTACGTATAATTAACTTAAAAGTCGGATTTAAGATTTTTCAATACCGCGACACTCGACGCTTTCGAATTAAGTTAAAATTCAGTTAACTATAACAATGAGCTTTTATATCTACCCAGTAGTTGGGCTTAAACTATTATATTTTACATTACGAAAACGCGTAAAGACCGTTGATTTACGAGTACTGAATAGAAACATAACGTAGTATTATATAACAACTAGAGCCATAATAATCTATTTAAATATATCTTTAAAGTCACCTTCCTCATTTTTACCCACTAACGTTTCAACTATTTTATCCAAGTTACCTAATTTAATATTAATACGACTGAGGTTCTCATCAATACATTTAGATACTTCAATAAGTTACTTCATTATTTCGAATTACATTCCCTACCCGTTCATTAGTCACGATTTCCATAATCACTTTCAATACGCTAACTTACTTAAAAACCACATTCCTCTTTTAGTAATTACTTGGCCCATAAACCGCCGGAACTAATAGAAATAACGTGTAAGAAACCCGCCTCACCACGAGTATCGACCTTTCTTTACATAGTATGCCGAACCCTTATAGCCTTTTTTATGACGACAACCTACGTTTTGTTACAAGCTAGTACGTAACTAGTACTACCAGGGATTCAACCTTGGTATTTCCACACGTTCTTACGATTCTCTAGAATAGGGAGGAAGCTGCGTGAGAACACGCTTCCACACGTTACGTGACCCGGTCGTATAATCTCCCTAACACCGTTTTAGCTTTCTAACATGAATTTATCTACTCTTTTTTTTTTTTTTTAGCGAGGTTTATAGTCAGAATCCGATCATCCTAAACGACAACTCTAGATATAATCCCTTTACATATAAACTTCGATTTTTTTCTGCCAGTATCTTAGTTACTCGTTAACAGTTATGCCTTAAAGCTATATTATTATTTTCCGACTTACCGAGTTTAAAGCCTTAGGCTTTAAAGTAATTTCTCGACTTACGCGTTAAAAAGTAACTGTAAAACGTTTTAACGATCTAATACCATTATTTTACGGCTAAATAGAAATGTTTTTCTAACGTCTTATATTTAAAACTCATCGAACGGAATTACGCCGTTCTAAAAAACATCTTAAAATTAAAATAACAGAATTTTCATATATTAAACGCGTTTATAAATATAATCTGACACCTTAAAATTACCTGAGCGTTTACGTTTTTGAAATAATACTCCTTTTAAAAAGTTTACTCTACGTATATCACAAACGACGTAGCTATTACGTTATACCTTATTGGAAACTACGTTAAGATTTGAAAGAACGAAAACTAGAACTCCTTTAACCTTAATTACAATAATAGCATCTTATTTAACGGATCTTAATGATTTAAACATAATCCATTTAAATAACCAGTTAAGTTTTCTAGTATTATATTACGATTTACGGTATAAAAATATACGATCATATGTATGTTACGTAAAAATTGAAAGTTTATTTCTGCTAAAATCAATCACTTTTCTATTATTTGTCAATGTTCAAACAGCAATCTAAAAACCATTATAAATCGCTATTGGGTCCACGAAAGTGACGGCTTTATTAACGACCCTAATATCTTAATAACTACGTTTCGCGCCTATTATTAGGACCCTAAAGCTACGAAAGCTATTATTACTCGACTGATGAATATAAAAAAAGTTCATGAACAGTTTGAAGTTTTTTTAAACGTTTGAAAAGACATATTCGCAAAAGCTAGCGGTATAACCTAGAAATCCACCGCCAAATTCTCTATTTTAAAGGAATTTATCAACGATAAGTTAATTAACACAGTACTTCCTTTAAACATACCCGCGAATTATAATGAGTAAGTCGCTCGTATTTAATTTATCGACGAGATTCTTTATAGCTTTTATACTCGTTGTGAAGGTATTAATGTTATTACCGAAAGTATATTACTTAATAGGAATTAAAATAATGATGTACCCGCCAGTGATAAAAAAGAAAATATTATTATAACTAACATGAACGATTTTCGAACCGTTTTTAAGCTACGCGTCGCCTATGCTAAGTACTCCAAACTTCTGCACCGACATAGTTTTAAGTTATATTTACAATAGGAGAGAAAAGCTATCGTATTCGTATTTACCTGTTAGATTCATTGTAACGCCAAAGCAGTGTTAACGTTAAAGCTGCTATAAAAAATTACCTTATTTCGGCCGAAAATATTATTAATCTTTAGGGGAAAAAAGTAATTACTATACATAATCGCGTATATAAATTGACAACACTTTAATTCGACTTATAACTCCATTCCACTTGTTTCATAATTCCATGTTTGTAGTAAATTTACCTTGTATTTGATTTATTTTGTGTCCGCCCAATAAATATAGGTTATAAATATTATGATATCACAAGCAAGTAACTTATGAACCATTTGAAGTTACCATGTATTTTGATTTGATTATAACGATTTGGAGAAGCTTCGTATTACGTACCCTAATTTTCCTTACGATTTATTTCTTTTATAAACCTTTTACACATCGACATTAATAGGTATCGTTAATGGATATAAGCTTATATCGTCCTCTTTTCATAATATAACATTATTTTAAGAAATTTTCGAAATATATACCACTGATTGATTCACTAAATTTCGATTTTTTTTTTTTTTTTGACGATCCAGTTACTATCATGTTTAAAACCAGGCATTCTCACTTATATAGTAAACACCGAAAGGGGTTGGCTCCACCTAATTCCACGTTTTTTTACAAAAGACCTGTAAAGACCAAGTTGCTATTACATATCTTACCGCCGTTTCCTTTAAACATATTCATAAGGTACTCACCTCAAAACAGCTGATCTCTGCTGGTGACAAACTCTTCGACGGGTTACAAGAATTCCTCCGCTTATTCGACAAAGCCCTTAGCAATAAATTACCACGTTACCGTTTCGAAGTAAATTACGAAATCGCTTTTCGTAACGATAATTAAGGCTTACACCTGGAAGTCCGGTCAAACTCGTTACACAATATATTGAATAAGTGTTATGATCACACTTAATACTCGTGAGTAAATAGAAAGTGTGAGGGGGTTTATGTTAGCAGTAAGGTAGTAGAGGTAACAAAGATGCAATATCAATAAGATGTTTATTCGTGCTGTAGAGTAATCACTTGCTGTTAGGCTATTCAGGTGTGTAGACTGAATACTTAGATTGAAAACTGAAGATCTATGAAGGAAATACTGTTTATGTGGTGATCACCGTGTCCTTATATATCCGTGCCTTCATACCGTCTTCAGTACTGAATCGTTTGGATCACCGCACTGATCCCACTGATCTAGTGCTGCCTCACCTTGGATCAGTAACTGATCCATACCAATCCATTACGTGACTTACTTAGTCACCTTGCTTACATAAGAGATGTTCCCCGCCTGATGTGTTTGACAACAGGCTCTCCGTAGCTCAGCTGCCTGCTGGCCTGTTTCGTGACCCAACCGTTGTTTGGGTTATAACAGTAGGGAGATTTTTATATTACGCAAAATATTTACTGTGTTATTCGATGAAAACTTTATTTAAACTAGTTACATCTCAACGGGTATCCCTGTACTTCACGTTCAAAAACACGAAGGTAATTCATGTTTTTATATCAATTATTGTCGACTTAACGCTATTACGAAAACGGACTATTACCCGTTTTTACTTATTAAAAAAACCTTGACTAATATTTTTCAAGGTTGATAATTTACTAAGTGAGATATTAAATTTATTCTTATAAGTTTCGTGTTAAGGAGGGAAACGAATGGAAAATCGTAATTCGTATACGTTTTAGAATTTTCGGATAGATTTTTTTGTTTTTTTTAATCTTTTCAATACGCCAGCCACCTTTTAACGTTATATTAATAATTTAACAAGCCACTTTTCCACATTCTTTTATTCACTTCCAAGATATTCTCGATTTCTCAAATATTACCCTGTATACTCATGAGATTAAGGTTAAATAAGTTCTCAATGCCCCTAATATCGTAAAACTCAATTCAGATTTATTTGAATAAAAACTCGGCGTTAAAAAAAAAGAATACCTGGAATTCGTTATAAAAGCTAGTATCGAATTTTGTATAAAACCGTAAAGACTACGCGTTATCCGGGAATAAGTAGTTGTCATGTAAGTTTTAAAGGTACAGTGTTTCCTTAAATTTGCCAATTTTTACTGGAATTTTATCCCCAACTATTCGACAATTATTGAGCTATTACTTCGGTTAAACTTTAAGGGTACCTCTTTTCGTTAAAGTCCTAAGGGAAAATCTGTGTTTGAACGGCTTAAGCTTAGATTCCTGTTTGAACCTGTGCTCGCCAAATTAAACCCCAACCATAACACTGTTTGAAAAGTCGACTATTCCGGTTAAAATTTATGTTGTTACTTTTTTAACGCGACGACCGCGGTGATTTACGCTCAATAACTTATTAATTTTATCTTTTGGTTCCCATGGAATATAATTATGAAATCGACAATTAAAATCTATTGGAAATTGTAACTTATTAATAAATATGGAACGCGAAGCTCTAGGGTACGACACCTTCATTTACGATGTTTATAAGGTAAAAAAACATAAAATACATCATATTTATATGACAGCTTTTTAAACGACAAGTTCGTTAGTTCAAACGCTATTCGAAAGTTCATTTTCGGTTAATTCATAATAAAGCAGTAAATTATATGTGGCATAACGCTTCATTATGATAAAATCAATATATTCTGAAGGGATTTTCCGATTTACGGTTTTTCAGCCGAAAAATTCAATTGTTGCGTTCCGAATAGGCTACTCTTGAACCGCTTTCGTGTATGTATATCTTCTGATTAACCGTAGCCGGTAAATATATCTTATGGGGTCGCGAAAACTTTACGAATATCAACCTTTAAAGTTGTGAAAACGCTACTAATACATGCGATATTACCTACCCCCGATTTATCCGTATAATACATATAAACTATCGATACTTTCCCACGGATATTCGTACCGACGACGATCAAGTATTAGAAATTCGATTTCAGAATATTTAGTAACCGACGATAAGATTTTACGATTTCTCGACCGTATTTAGGTTCTTATTTATAAGCGACTTATTATCGCATTAATTGAAACTACCTATAATTTACCTTTTACTAGTTAACCAGGTCGTAACGTCATTATTATTATCCTTTTTGAAACGTACTTTTTAACCGGCTTATATCGCGTCATTCGTCGTTTTTACCAAAAATGCGATATTAATAGGCTTTTAACCCATTAGAGACACCATATTTTTTTTAAATCAATTCTAGCTTTAAAACAATTTTAAAACGAGTTTTTCATCAACATCATAGTTAATTAACCCTAAAAACATACCGTTAACCCCGATTACCTTATAGTTACTACTAACAGCTCAAGTAATGATATTACCCTCGAGGTCATAGTTACTATAAATGTCGTGACTTATATAAATCATATTTAAAATTATTATTAGTGATTTTATTAATTTCCCCATACATTCGTTAATAAATGTGGTTCCAATTAGAGTGATAGATTTTAAAAGCGACTTTACAACTTAATCTGAAGAAATTAATGCCTAAACATCATTTTTACACCAATACTAAATGTATAACCGAACGTATTAGTTAAAACGTTTTAACTTACTTGCATTCCTTCATTATTGATATCTAATTTAACTAAAGCTATTTATTACCCGACTATTAATTAATATTAAATAATAAGTATACGACTACTATCGGTACTAAAATATTATACATGAAAGTTAAAGATTTTGTTTAACGTATTCGCGAGGTTACAAAGTTTTTATAAGCTTTAATATCGGGTACATAAAAACGTATAGAGGAAATGATTAATAAATAGCGTTCTCCTTTGTATCGTTTTCGGGTCGGTAATAACATTGAACCTATTCTACAAAACGGTAAGCCAAACGAGTTTTTAAAGTATTAATTGAATGTAATAATAAGGACCGTATGATATATGTAATCAATTCTTATGTTATTAAACTTAAAGTATGAAGTGTAAAACAACTTCTTTTTCATGTGGATTAACTTATTCTCATTGTTTAGGATACGTTTTTCTACTAATAAACTCGCAACTTTTTACCGTAAGCTGTGAATATTATTGGCAACGACGTCGAAACGAAATCGTAATACCATGTCGAAAGTATATTACGAGCTTATATTAAACCTTAAGTAGGATGTACTCGATTTAATAACCCACTGGAATGGCAGGTTTCAATAAAATAGATAGGCTACGTATATTTAACGTAAAAGACGTTTTTCAACTTTTTCAATATAGTGGAATTTAATGTTTTCGAATTATGTTAAAAATTAGCTGAATATAATAATCAACTGTTATACACGACCCGTAAACGAGTTTAGCGTTTTAAACTTTATATTATGAGAGAAAAATATATATAAGCCATAGCTTTACAGGTACTTCATAAACGTAATATAGTATTGACAAAAATCAAGGGACAACGAAACTATTCGAATATATTATCAAAGTTTTCCTCCGAAGTTTTACCTCAAAACTTCTTACTTATTTAGACCAGTTTGATAAATGTTACGTCTATATGGCCCAACTTTAGGTTAATATTCTCGGAAACTTCGACGGATTTTTATGTTGCTTTAGCTATGTTTTTTAGCCGTTCGTTAACGATATTGTCCACGCTTCCGCTTTACTATAAAGAAATTACTTAAGCACTAATTTCTTCGTTTATAATATACACGACCTATAAGCTGCGAAAGCGTACAGGGGTAACGGGTATAAGGCTTGCCTCGCCTTGAGTACCTTCTTTTCACTATGTAACGCGCTAAATTCTTATAGCATTTTTAGAAACGACAGCCTAAGTTTACACGCTTTTTAATTGCTCATTAAAACTTAAGAAACGACTCGTAAATACCTTTATTTACCAGAATCATAATTATCAAACGTTAAATAAGCCTTTGTTAGTTTTTCAACTAATTTATTTATATTAGGGTCTAAGTTTTGATGCGTATATAAATAACCCGAATTACTACCCGTAATACTGATAAAATAAAGGTGATACCAAATATTAGTATTAAGATACTTATTACCGACTTCCTAGCGGTTATATGTTATGACTCAGATAGCGGTTGGGTCAGAAAATGGGCCAGTATGCAACTGCGCCACTGAGAAGCCTGAAGTCCAACACATCAGGCGGGGAACTTCTCTTATATCAGCAACCCTGGATAGGGAAGGACTGATGGCATCGACAGCAACTCCAGCGGTCTAGTACTGAAGACGGTATGAAGGCACGAATATATAAGGACACAGTCATCACCACACAGATAGTATTTCCTTCATAGCTCTTCAGTTGTCAATCTAAGTATTCAGTCTACATATATGAATAGCTCAACGGCTAATGATCATCCTACAGTACGAACAAACATCTTCTTGATATTGCACCTTTGTTACCTCTACTACCTTACTGCTAATATAAACCCCTTGATACTTTCTATTTACTCATGGGTATTTAGTGTGATCATTACATTATATAAACAACTTACCTTCAGTTTCCTAATATAACCTTTTAGGATTATACGCTATTCGGTCAATACGCTTAAAGCATATTTATTTACAAGTTTCGTTAAGGTACATTTTAATAGCCCTTAATGTAAAGAATTATACGTTAGTTAGTAAGAATTAAACAGTTTCCAAATAAGGCTAACTTATGTACCTAATAGCTTTATCGATCTCTATAGTTAATTAGGAGTTTACTGTAAAAAACGATTACAAAGGCAGATATGGAAAAGAATTGTTTTAATCAAACCTTATCGTCGGCCGTACTGTAATACAAATAGTATTGGGAAAGGAAGGTTTTGGAATTCTTAGGAAAGGAAATCTACGGGTTATTTATAGAGGAGGCAGCGTGTTTAGGCGCTTTTTACCTAACGTAAAAATTGTTTTGCCTGGTACCTTCTACACTAAACTACGATGTTTTTAAGGGCTTCTAAACGGCTTTTTTGCATTTTACATTCTGATTTCCTTCCGTACGTCACGCACTGCCGGGTAGGAAGAACAAAAAAAAGGGGGGGGTCTTCGAGGTATTTCTAAAGGTAATGTTATAGGCTAATGCCTAACTACTATTACCAGGGATCCAACCCTGATAATTCTATATGGTTTTACGATACTTTTAAACAGTAAGGAGGCTGCATGTGAATTCGCTCCCATACGTTACGTGACCGGGTCGGATCATCTTCCCAGCTTCGCAACAGCTCTATAGCAGGGATTTATTCTCTCTTTCTTCATCAAGGTTTATAGACAGAATCCGACCCCCATAAGAGACAGCCCCGGCTACAATCCCTTTACAAGTTTTGACGATTTTTAGTCGTTTTTAAACGCCTCGGAAACGGCATACAAATACTTCCACTTAATTTGGTTTTAAACATCAAACGCTAAATTGGCTTAAATTGTTTTCTTATAATGTTATTTATAATAAGATTTCGGTTGAAAAGCGTTAACGATTAACTGGAACTAAGAATTATAATATCGATAAGATAAAGATAATATCGGACGCCGGTATTACATCGTTTATTAGTAAAATTTTCGTTGTTATACCAGTCTCACTTACATTTAGTCCTTTGGTCAAACTCTCGAAGATTATATGACATAGTCTAGACGTATTCAAAATATGCTTATTCGCTTATTCCTTTAAAATACGTATTTACACCCGGTAGGATCAGGAATTACGCTCTTACTAATAAATATAAAGCTGTTTCTACTTTTACAGTTAACTAAGAATTTATCTTCAAAAAGGCAAATAAAAACGATATCAAAAAAATTAAACGGTAAAGGAAAAATTTGTTTAACAAGGGCTTCATTTGGTTTTGATGCACTACTAATAGAAGGTTGTAAAAGGTAAATTTTGGATTTATAATAGAAAGTTAACGGAATTATTTATAAGGGAGAAGATGTTGGGGCGCCTTTTACGTAGTATTAAACCGCTTTATGACATGGAACTTTTCACACCATACAATGAAATTCCAAGCCGCTTCGAAGCGGTTATTTCTTACCTATTACCCCGCCCCTTTGAAACGACAACACCTTTTATATAACCGAGTGATAAGGGGAGGGGGGGGGTTAAGGGTGAGGTATTCGTTTCTAAGGATTACCCTTATTTTCTCCTTTCCTCTCGATCTCATAATTTAATTATTGAAGCACATGTTTTCTGTAACAGGCGTTTTGGATTCGATTCCTAACATAACCCTTAATAAGGAGAAAACAAAGGTAATTTTATTCAGCCAATTTTCTTTGCTTTTTTTCAATGGGAAGGGAAGTAGTAAACTAAGGGATAATGTTACAAACTAATATTTGGCTAGTATTTAATATAGATTCTGCCCTAGTAGTTGTCATAATGCTTTAAAGCCGCTCGAAAGCTATACGGGAGCATATCCTTACACGTTACGTAACCGGGTAATATTATCTTCCACAACTCCGTATCAACTCCTTAACAAGGGTTTGTCCTCTCTTTTTCATCGCGGTTTATAGACAGAATCCGACTACGTTCAGCGATAGCTCCAGCCTCAGTTCCTTTACAGTGCTCCGTAAACTTGCAAGAATGTTAGGGATTTGTAATTGAATTTAGCGACTTGATTAATTGGTACAATTAAATTTGGTTTTTATGAGGTACAGTTAAGTATGAGAGATATATAAATCTGTGGTCACACACTTGGATACACAAGTTGATATAGTAGAAACTCATAACTATGGGGTGAAGGGAGTTAATTGGAATTATTTTGGGTGAAAAACACATTAGAATTGATAGGGGTTAAGCCTAAGAACGAGGATAAAATTTAAAGATTACCGTAAATAATAAATCAGCTATACTAGCTTGTATAAACAAAATGAAAATCCGCCAGTGTTAGAATATTAATTGATTAAAGTACACTTAGTCAACTATATTATTAAATAATTTGACTGTATTGAGTGCAAGTTAACTATATTGTTTGTGATTGGACCATATTGTTATGACACAAGAACATCGGAGGGTCAAAAAACAGGCCAGTATGGGGCTAAGCCACTAAGAACCTAATATTCAACACATCAGGTGGGGATATCTCTTATGTCAGCAACCTTAGGGTTAGGGTTACGCACTAAGGATCATTGAGATCATGTTTTGATCCAACATGATCCAGCATTGAAGGCGTATGAAGGATTAAGGATATAAAGACACGGTCAGCACCACATAGATAGTATTTCCTTCAAAGCTCTTCAGTTGTCAATCTAAGTATTCAGTCTCAGTATATTATGAATATCTTCACGGCTTTTGATCATTACTTGCACGGTTGCGATATTGTTCACTCAGTACCTCTGGTACCTTCTTGATAACATAAACCCTCTGACACCTTCTATATACCCACGGGTATTTAGTGTGATCATTACACATATAATAATTGTAGTATGTACCTACTTTAGATTAGGAAACAGGCTAAGAAATTAGCAGAAAAAATTAGTTTGCAACCGGTAAGCAGTCTGCCAAACCTATGACAATACATCCATCACTTGACCACGCAATACTATTGTTATCTCAACCAAGATTTGAATCAACACTGTTGCAATATTTAAACGAATATCAATACTACAAGGCGTTTTAACAGTGTAGACATTTTTAAATTGAATATTTTTAT
This sequence comes from Anisogramma anomala, assembly GCA_038502455.1. NCBI lineage: Eukaryota > Fungi > Ascomycota > Sordariomycetes > Diaporthales > Gnomoniaceae > Anisogramma > Anisogramma anomala. Next base: position 284,749 of record JASMMZ010000003.1, read on the forward strand.
AATAATACTTGATTAAAAGGGATATAGTTGTTTTGATAGTTTTTATTCTTAATCTTTCCAATTTAAATTTACTAGTCTTTTCGCGAGTTAACATTAATTTGGGCAAGGTAGAAACTTCGGGGATTTAAAGATAAATACTTAGCGATTTGAACGTAAAATTGCGTGACGCAGTTTGTTTAGTGTGATTTAGCGATTCGTGGGGTTATCGCTCAGAATAACGACCCCAAATTATTTGTTAACGGGGTTTCCTTTTTATCATTTTGTGATAAAAATGGAAAAATATTGATATAGAAGATAAAGTTGAAGGCTTTTTGTTGTTGAAGTCGTTATTTGTTGATTAAGGGGTTTTGCACTTAATGATTTCTAATTAAAGTAGTATTATGGTCTGACCTACGATGATATGCCAAGTAAGTGCCAAAATGTAGTTAATAATTGAGGTACAACGAAAGACCAGAAGAGACTACAGTGGTTCTTCGTGCAGAGCTTACGTGCATGGCTTATATATAGCCCGTTATATGCCTTCATAACCAAAGCCTACGAACTGAGCCCGAACCTTGCCCGAGCCGGGTATTACATATCCCGTTACATATATAGCTACATAACCTATATACTTAATAGCTAATAGCCTGAATCTATAACATACCCCCCTTCCCCCTTAATTAATAAGCCGTTGAAACTATGATATTCCGTCGGTTAAATACAAAATATGGGCTGTATCTGCTTAATACGTGGGCCGGGTACGAACAGGGCGCGGGCTGTATAATGTGCCTCCTAATGTGTCGTATAACGTATAGGATGTGTTAATCCAGAGCCGATTACGCTATATAACACGTCTCCTAATACGTCCTATAACATATAAGCTTTAGTAATCCCGGGATACTTATATTATATAACGCGTTTTTAACGCATAATATAACTTATAGCCCTTACTGATTCTAGGTTACCTTCGTCTATAAAAACGGCCCCCACCATAATTTATAGAAAATCCCCTTTTTTTATTCTATCTTGCTAGTTCTTTACTCTTTACTCATAATTATTATATTATATTATAATATTTTTCAATTATCATCTCTTTTTGTAGTAACTATTATAAATTTCCGTTTCCTGGTATCGTTTTTTTACTTATAATTTTCTCATGTTATTATAGTTAACGATTATAACGGTCTTGGTATAAATTATATTACTACCGGTATATCTTGTGATAACAACTAACTTTCTCACAAGGTATACCATTTTTATACCTTAATATAATCACCGCTAATTACATTATATAGCTTCGCCGAATTATAAGAAATATTTTAGTATTGAGTAGTAATAAAAATAAGGTTCAATTTCTCATATTATATGTTAAAAATATTTATATATTTTATATTAATTGATTCTTCTATTCGAAAACTCCTTTTATTTATATTCGCGTTAAACATATTTGAAGACGTATCGCCCATCGTAATTTAAATACTAAAATAAGACTGAAAAATAATTTTATAAAACACCGGACCATATATTTACCCCTGTTTGGAATTCATGTAAAACATAAATTTCTTTATAAATGCGTTTGGCTTACGCGTACTATTCCCGCAAGTTGTTGTAGTCTTTTATAAAAACGAATATATTATATCTTTTACCCGAAAGTGTTAAGGTTATATTTGGAGTTATGAGTATGTTTCCGGTTTCAAAATTTTAGAATTAGTTGATTGGTTTACCAAGCTTAGTAATGTCGCCTACATACAAAGCGTTCTCACCATTTATGTCATATAAGTTATTAATCCCCTAGGTATAAGTTCTCGTCGTTTTTTTTTCCTGACCCGTCGTTTCCGAAAATGCTTTTTTTTTATCGAATGTTTTTCTCCATTATTGCGTTCAGACGTTTTTGGATAATCCAATATTAGCTTAAAAGGTTTTTACCATGGTTATCGCCGATATTTGTTAAATAAATTCTCATATGTTTTACCAGAATAATTGGAATAATATAGTTACATAACATATATCTTTTATAATTAATATAGATTGTAGCTTATAAAAAATAGCAAGTAATATTTAATATTTCATCGTATAAACCCTTAATTTATATGTATCCCATTTATTAACTGATATAAAAGAGGCTATCCAAGTTGATTAAAAGCGAGTTAATGACCATACCTATAATGACCGCGTGACTCGAGCGTAAACTAATATATTATAGTCTTTCATATCCAGCTTAAAAGCCCTGTTGCCTTGCTACGCTTCGAGTTATTCGCTTTCGTCGGCTTTTTTTTCGTACCCGCCCCGTTCAAAATTCTTGGTCTTCTTCGGCTCTACTTAATGACAGCCTCGCCTCTTTTTGACCGACTTTATTGGCGTTGCTTAATACCCGCCTCGCTTTATATCATCCGCCCTCACCAACCTTGCTTAACTTTCAAAACAAGTCGTAATGAATTTTTCACTGTTATCATTGCCACCGTCGGGAAAATTAGGATAAAATATAATATCCTATAAGTAAAACTTAATATGTTTTCGGTAAAAGTTATTTCGAAGTCAGATATTTATTCAAAAAAATCTGAATGAATTATATCCGGCCCTATATATTTTATCATATTTTAATAATAATTTGTTTTTACCCTTCCTCATTAACATTATGTCATTCTCGAGATAAAAACAACTTATTTGACGTAAACTTTTCGTAACGTATTAGGCGTTAGAATCTAAATTTTAGGTTATAGTTAAATAATACTTTCCTTCATAACGCTTTTGATTTATTTAGAGTTATAATATACCAATAGTTCCCTAATATCGTCAAATCGGGCTTCTCATAAACATTCTATTTGACCAATATATCATGTATATCACTTTAATCCGTTTTTAAAACCAAAATATTCTAGATTTTAAATTATTTATATATACCTTTGCACATATAGTTGGTAACAAGAACAAGTTCCGAGCGTATATCGAATGAAAACTATCAAGGAAAGGGGTACATAACCGCGTGTTTAATTATATTTACGTCAAACATAAAGTGTTTCTTTGAGGAATATCTAAAATAATACTGAACGAATTCGAAACGCCAACGATTCGGTATTAATTACATAATAAGTCGCGAATATCATTAAGGAAATTCGTTCTACTATTACTTAAAGGGAATTAAACTTGGTCGCTTAAATTATATTGTTCAGCAAGACGTCTCAAACTGGTTACCATTATCTTTATTTATGATTGAATATATGTTATTACTTATTAAACTAACGTTGTACCTTCGCATAAACACGTTGAATTGGTAAAAAATCATACCGCCGGGTTTGTCGATATATTTATATCTATCTTTACCTTAATAATAAGGGAAATTTCTCAATTATAAACTAGTCAATCAATCATAAACATGGTGGTCATTAATTTCCGGTTACTTGAATTGAAATACTAAGCTGAAAAGATAAATTTTGATTGAATTATAAGAATGTAACGATAATCTATAGCTACTTCTGCACTTTTCAATTCATTTATTTGATATATGCGTTCGTTTATAAATGTTTCGACGTCAATAAAATTTATCGAACTTTTATTGAAAAAATACAGTTGTCTAAAATATACATTCTTCATTCGAGCTACAAGCGTTAATAATTGAAATTGGGAATTTGTAAAATTGTAATTATACAATTAGAAAACGTTTCGTGTATATATCGACAGTAATAAATTATATTACTTCTTATGAAATTGAATTAAATAATTGGTTTGTAAAAACCAATTAATATTGTAGGCGGTTATTAGTAGCCAGTCATTCGATTATAAAGTTAACGAAAATATAGGACTAGTAATGATCAGAATAAAAAGTGGTTAAAAGAATGTTTAACGTATGGTATGATACGTTTTAGTACCGTTATACTACGTGTATATTCTATGTATACGATAAATAATCACACTTATCCCTTTTTAATAAGAATACCATTGGAAAACACTAAATGAAACGGATTTACCCAGATAATATATATTAAGTTAATCTTGAGTTTGTTATAAGATTTTCAATGCTAAGAGTTTTTGATTCGGTAATTATCAATGGTTATAATCATGTAATGTACATTTCGGGTCGATGTCATGATTCGTAATTTATACCGAATATTTACCTTAACCGGGCAACGTATAATATTTTCGATAACTATGAGTAGGAAAACCACGTATAACGGGTCGTTCATTATATTTTAATCGTATAATTTCGTTAATACTTTCAGAAAGAAAATATGATAACCATCTAATATTTATAAAATCGGTGATATTAAAATGGACCGGATATGCAACGATACTATAACCGTTGACGTTTCGATATCTTTTGGCGTTACGAAAGTTGGTAGAGGGATTATTGGAAGAGCCCGAAGCAATACTGTTATCATTGATGTTTCGAAGTCATTCGACTTTCTCGTTCAACGTATATTATCGCGATTATATAAATGAGCTTTCATTTTAATAAATTAATCTGTAGAGCTTGCTATACCATAAGTGTTGATCATATTTAAGTTTATCATTATGATATCCGATATAGCTTAGGAAATAGGTTGAAAGAACTAGCACGTAACGTTTTTAATCTCGGGGTTTCATTATAATTTACGAGTTAATATATTCGGGCAAGCGTGTTCGGTAACGGATCGATAACGTAATTAATATTCAAGGAGCGAAAAAACTTCGGCTTACTAAGTTTAAAGTTCCGAAATCAAACGTAGTAAGAAAAATTTCATTAATTATTCTTTTCCAATTAAGAGAACAAACCGGGCATAAATACTACATAATTCTGAAAATGTTGTTTTTAAATAGGATATTATTAGGATAAGCGTTATATTGTAAATGATGTATTAACATTTTGCGTTTGATAATTGAATGGAATAATATGTAACCAGTTTTAGAAATTTATGCATATCTTTTTACGATAAACACCCTCTAAAAAATATCTTCGAGTAATCGACTAGGATTACCATTACCCAGTGTAAGTTTTAATGTACCAAAATCAATGCCGTAAAAATATATTGTGAATGTATAATATACATATTTTTCACGATTCGTTTAAGTTTACTAAATTTACTATTTCGTATATCAAATGAAGTAATTAGTTCAATCGGAAAACTCATTAAAAAAGTTTCGATAAAAGTTGGTAAAAGCACGGAAAATTAGAACCTTTTCAATAATATATAAAAAAAAATTATTTTTGAGGAACCAAAACTTTTTTGGAATAGGTCCGAATACCTACGCCGACTGTTACGATGAAGCTAAGGTTTTTTTTAGCTTTTTTTCCAAGAAATTACTCTTTTCAAGTTTAAATTTATATTTGTATCGTAAACAAGTTTTAAAACCACGCGAGTTATCTCTATAGTTTTATTAGATATTTGAGAGGGGGAGGGATTCAACAGTCGTTCATTGAATTGATAATAAAGTTATTTCAAATATTTAGCATCCTACAATTCATATACAGTTATAACCTTATTAATGTTATGAATAGTTGGAGAAAGATAACTTATTATTTGAATAATTTTAAACGAATACGAATAGCTGTTGATTTCTCTTATATGGATTGAAATCAACTACGGTTAAAAGTAGTTCGAATATCCAGTTTCATAAGTAACGTTGATTGAAAAAAAATATTTCAGGATTTTATGAATTAAGGGAAAGGGAAACTGATATTTTTCGGTAATTGTTTAAAAAGCCCGGTATTTGATATAAAACCATTATCCTTTTTTAATGAAAAAAATTTATAATAACGGCGTCGTAATAAATAAAAAGCTTGTACTAACTGAATCTTTATCTATTCATTCGGTAATATAACGCCGAAATTCTAGGTGTTAATTTCGGGGTATCAAATATAAAGGCCTTGAGAATTAATACGACAAAATTTCATTTTCGTTCCATTGAATATGAATGTAATAATCGAGTTTAGCCCGGTATGGTGGTAAATCTATTTCATTTTCTTTATTAAACACATGGTCAACTCTGCAAGTACAAATAAAATACGTAACTGATTTTCTATTTATTAAACAATTGTTAGCGATGTAAACTATAAGATTCACATTATTTCGTAAAAATTTATAATAAAAGCTAATGACAAATGATCACCCGTAATTTATGTTGATCGAAAAAATCGGATTGTTAGGCGTATAAAAACCAATTTTTCAATACCCTAAATATCATTCTACCTAAGGCGTATTATTATTATATCGATAATTCATTCTTTTTAATCATTAATTATTAAAAGGCTTTGGCTAATGTTCAAATCAATTTGTTCATATAGTATTTATAGTACAACAAGAATTATATCCGACGTTATTTAGAGAATAATATATATTAATATCGGGTTCGACTATTTATAAATATTTACGCGAAACTTAACCATATGGATGATACGCGTATTCTGCCCTTACAATATTTTAATATCCAGATATCGAAAATATCACAGCTGAACTTGTTTTATCATGAATCGTTGCAATAGAGCCTGGTTTCTAATATAATGATAATTACAACTAAAATGAACTTAGGCGTCCAAAATGAGTATTATTAAGAAGCAAAGGAATAAACAATAAATTCGTATTTATACATACTTTAATTAAATTAAGCTTCTTTTCTTTCGATTATATTACTACCCCGTTCAAGTTACATTACTTTTAAATAAAATTGTATCAAAAGATTAGACATTTTACGTCGTCAATAATTGGAAACTTTTATTTACCTTTTCGACTTGAATTGTAGGTACCTACATCGAAGAAATAGCTAGGTAAAATTTATAAACCCGTTGGTAATAATTCGACTAATTATAACGTAAATAATGCCTAGTTAACTATTTCACCCAGCGTTCCTCCGACGTTATCTACGTTACCCGGCGTATTAATTCTTGGGTTTATATCGATCGGGCTTGTTAGGATCGTTAACCGCGATTACCGCAGCCTTTCAACGAAGATACCTAAACCACGTGGACCTTATTAATATTTTATTTTATCGAGCCACAAGACTTGTACGGGGCTCAATAATTATCAATTGAAGCGTTTATTCAAATTTTAAAACTTCAATTTGTCTGCGAGATCTCGACATTTCGCTAAAGCCGCAATATAGTCGATACAGCTAACGTTTAATGTAATAGATTTGTTTTAAATGGGTAAAAATATGTTAAAGCGCAGGTAATTGTAATTAACAGACGAATGTTAATTTAAACCACCAGCCTAGGTAAATAAGGTTTCGAATATAATAGCTTACGGTGCCTATAGGTTGTTATAGCTAATATATAATCTTTTCAATTAGATCGATGCCTTATCTGCGCGGTTAAAGTTGTTACTAATAGTCTTAATATAGTTCCAAAAAATCTCACATTGTATATCTCCTCGTATCCGCTAACCTTGTTATATGCCGTAATAACCTGCTTTGTGGTTGGCATAAAATAACATTATATGTATAGAAGTGAATATCAACCTTTTTAAATTGTCATTTTATTCGCTTTTATTATAATTTCAATCACTAGTATACCGTTGCCTTTGTAACAGTAGATTTATCGAAATACAATTAGTTGTACCGCCTTCGACTATTTTTAGGCGTTGGAAAACTAGTACGAATAGCCGTTGAGTAGCTTTTAAATTATAAAATCTAATTAATAACCTGGGGAAAGTCGTATATAAAATTGAATACGAAAATCGATTAAGTTGTTCATTACACCTATTTCAAAATAGACGTGATATAACTTATAATATTTTGTAATTGAAAGATGTCGGTTTCAATTAGCACCAGAGAGGTAAAAGGTGTATTGATTCAGGTAAAGGATTGTATATTCGCTGATAACTCATTTTCTCCAATAAAGTTGAGGTATAACTTAAAATCATTAATATTTATTATCAATTTGTTCATTATATGTAATATGATTTTCCAAAGCTAAAGTGAAAATTAAGTTATATGTTATAATTTTGCTCATAATAATATATTAAGTAGGTTTTTGAATAAAGTAAACAATTGATGTATAGCGGAAGTCTCGAAGTAGTTATATTGGTTTTTCATGTATGACTTATGTGATTGGCCAGTGCACCGCCCGTCACGTGACCTCGCACGTGATACCTGCAGACCGCACCCAGGCTGAGTATTACAAATCCTGTTACATGTACAAACATGTAATCTATAAACTCAATGGTTAATGGCTTGAGTCCATAATAAGTAGTAGTAATGACTTGGTCATTTACTAATTATAAACGTTTTGGTAATTTTTCAATCGGGGTTTGACGATTTAAGTATTAGTAAGATCATTTTTAACATTTGTTCTCCAAAAGAGTTTCGTATAAAATCTTTGTGTTTTGTCAGTAGCGATACCACTACTACCTTGAAATTGTTGTAAAACCCTCTGATATCGAAAGATATTCCCTAACTATTTCTGTAGAAACCATATCAATTCGTAAAATCTTTTTGCAAGAGTTTTCTCGTTAATTCACCCAAGTAAAGCGCTATGAAAAGTCGTCACTTTTTGCATTTAGCCTATTTATACTCGACTGAATAAGAACTTATCAATATTGATTATCTTTTAGACTTTTTAAAGTTATTGGTTCGAATTGTGGTCGAAGTAATAGTTATATTATATAGTTAAATGTTAGATGAATTCTTTTAAGTTTAGCAAACCTTTAGCCAGTTTACATTCTAACTGTATGGTGAATTACTCAGCCTGTTCCACACGTTGATTTGGAAACTCTACTAGAATTTACTTGCGCTTAATACACTCATCGTGACTTAATTGCACTGTATTTGAATTCAATTTCAATAGTAATAATGCTTAATTAGGATCAGTTTTATTAGATAAACTTGTGAAATCATGTTAAATAAAAGTTGTATTTTGTTTATAAGTTGGTCAGTTTTCTAGATAACTCATACATCAAATAATATGGGCTAATGCCTAGCCCGTACCTTATATTAAACAGGCTCAACTTTATTAAGGTGTAAATAACTACAGTTAGTCAATATTTTTATATTAGCAACTTTATGTTAACGTGCTCATGAATAGTCGTATAATTTTACAGAAACAACAGTAAATCCATATATTTTTGACGGGTTTCCTTTCATTTACACGTGTCTGTTTTATATTATAGTTGACTGCTTATTAAATGTATCCAACTCAACTCTTCAAATTTATTTTCAATGAGATAATATCTATCAATTATTTGTTATAAGCATTCTATCCTTGAATATAATGAGTTGTATGTTATTTGCGAGTTGATTCAGCGTTTCCGTCATTCATCAACATGAATTAGGGAATATTCTCATTTAATAAATTATATGAATAAACTTTTATCTGGTGCTAGCCTTTCTATTGACCCATCAATTGAAATAATTCATCACTTACTATTTACAAACTTTTCCAATTTCATATTCTGTAAAGTTTTTATAGAGTTAGACGTGCTATATTTACTGTTAATTTTCTTAATTCATAGATTTGACGAGCTTTCTATGCCTTTTAGAGGATTATAATGTTTATTATCAAACACTTTTAATTAATCGTTCAGTTGATATGACTTTAGACGTTGTAAAGATGTTTATTCAAAGTGTGATCGAAGTAACAGTAGTAATTCAATAGTTAGGTGATGGATTGTTGTTTGTTCTAAGTTTGGTAGACCGCTAGCCGGTCTACACACTACTTTGTATAGGAAATTTCATAGCCTGTGCCTCACATTGAATTGGGCACTCTACTGCAGTGGACTTGTAATAGTATAGTCAACTTTGACTGAACTTCATTTGAACACTATTCTAACACTAACAGCTTTTTGTTTTGTGGTATTAGTACGTCTTATAGAAATGATTGGTGGTAACGTACGTGCTTTTCTATTTTTTTCCCACTACAATTGGTATAGCCGTTTTATTTATTATCACTTATAGTTAATAAAGTAAGTATTTCGTTACTTTTGTGATTGCAATCTCTGAATATACTACCAAATTAACCGTGTTAGTCAATTAAATTCGTGTCGTTAATAGATTAATAGTTTTTCCATTCAGTAAAGTAGTTTTACCTTTCTTTTTACTCGTAATTACGTAATACTCTAGTAGATAACCTTTAATATAGAGTATTGTTCATATGGTTAACATATTACTATTTACATACTATTCAGGTTCTTATTCTATGTATTTTAATTTATGAAAATAAATGGGTTGTCTTCATCATCAATTCAACCAAATTTTCAATAACAATACTTTTATAGTCTTCGAGGACAACTATTACGTTATTTATGAAACATTTATTATTAGTTGTTTTAAATTTGGAAAGGTATCAGAATAAGATTCCAAAATCAGTATAAACAACGATAGAAAGAAATGGAATCCTTTATTATATGGTTATGTTGGTAGGTATTTATCGTTGCAATTTATGCGATTGGACTCTCTGGTCGAAGTAACCGGCATTGAATTTAAAGTGGTGATTTGTTACTTCTAATTTTGGTAGACCGTTAGTTGGCCTAAACATGAATTTGAATACCTAATTCGTGGCCTGTTCCTTAGTCCTAATTAAACACCAACTATACTTAACTTATAATCAATACAATCAATCCCATAAACAATACAGTCAACTTCAACATAGTAAAATTAATCTACTATCAATGTAATTAACTTGACTATACTGTATTTGAATATTATTCCAACGCTAGCGACTTTTCGTTTTTGTGCTTGCTTATACTAATATGGTCAACGACTAATTTGTGATGAAACTTAAGCTTTCTTTTTACTCTACCTAACCGATCCCTATTAGATTTAATCTATTTTACACATAAACCTACTATAATTACGGATTTTTCACTCTCAATCCTAAATCGCGACTTCATCAACTCCCGTATACAAGTCCTTATATATAGACTTACGCGTATTACAAACTTTTACGCCACTAGTTACGTATGTTTTACCAATAGATCCAAATATTTTATATATATATAATACTACCTTCAACTTTCGTTTGTTCATTTTTTAATCTACTAAGATATCAATGTTTTCATTCGTTATATAACGAAAGATTTATGTAGCTCTCGATTCATACAGCTAGAATATTGTTATTTACGACTCTTTTCAAGAAGATATTGAATATAATCTTGTGATAACGTTGATAGAGTTATCTTGGCCGGTAATTTACCTAAACTTATGGATTTTCTGGTTTCGTATATCTTTTTTGAAATCATTACATTTATTAATAAACGATTTTATTAGACGTTACCAACTTCAATAAGCATTCACAAAGGTTCTGGAAGTCCGTAAACAAGATTAAAGGTATCGAAAGAAATCCTAACTATTTGGTAATAATCCTTCATATGCTATCAATCATCTTGCTAATATTAAGGACAATCTTTATATTATTGATATCCCACGTCTGAATCCTTCGTATAACTCGCTTACACTTAACCAACATCAAATATACAAGGTTCGAAGGTATTTGAAACATCCTACCAAACTGATCAATATTAACAAATATTATACAACTCTCATTTTTCATATGATGTAGGTATTGTTGGTAAAAACGCCGTCCATAAAAATCATCAACTTTGCCGCTGTAAATTTTCCGATATTAGATTAATACCTTCGTTCGAATTATAAATTTTCTAATAAATAAATTTATTTCATTCGTCAAAGTTCTTATCATATCAATCTCCTACTTAAATTGTAATATATGAATCTTAAAATACCTTCAATTAACACAATATAACTATATAGACCGATCGAACCCTTTATTCAAGAAAATTCTATACTCTTACTTCGTCAGTTTAACTAAGCTTCTCGAAGTTTGTAACTTTCTCTTTTTAACATGAGTAAAAATACATGCTAAGAGTATCATCAATATTATCAAAAGGGATTAAAGGTTTGTTGAAGTCAAGTTATATATGCTTGGCTAATATCTTCATTGACTTACACTTCTAAAGGACCAAATCCTAGATAATATGTTATTCCGGCACCATAAATCCATCTTTATTAAGAAAAAGTATATTGTTGATTTATATGCGAACAATGTTGAAGGCTTTATGCTATATAATTGACAACCGATAATCAAATGTTAACGTTTTTATTTCCAACCTATTCTTATAGTATATTTGGTACATTCAAAATCAATAAAAACTTATTTCGCTTAATTTATAAAAAGGTTTAATATGTCATATTACCTTGCCAGCAGAAAACTTATTATTTAGCTTCTTTAGTAGTTGTAACAGTATAATTCTTTGAGAATTCCCAGATAACTACGTTTGCATTTACGTAATGTTACGGTTACTAAGAGTGAACTCACTCTTTACGCACCTAGTTAAACTGGTAGCAATTGCGACCATTGAACGCTAGCTAATCTTCTGAGTTGTGAGCTATTAAGTAAATATCAAATATTTTTTTACTACTATATTCATGATAAATTTATTCTGGTCTTTTTTAAAGGGCCGGTCCCTCTTTTTACTCTTGACTTCGTAGATTATCTTTGATAGAAAAATTGTGATGTTTTGTTACATAATTTTCGTTGACAATATCAACTCAAAGAATGCTGATAAAGAAAGGTCTTCAATTATGACTCGGTTGCCTTAATTGAGTGATTTACCTGATCAATTAATATTACCTTTCACTCGTAGTTTAAAGGTTTGGAGTCTTTCAGAAATCTTTTTCTAAAACACCTAAGCTTTTACATATACCTTCCTAAGTTTATAATCCTCATCGCTATTCCCTTTTTTAGTGTGTATACTCCTCTTAGATAGTCCTCCACGATATCGAAGGTTTATAGGCTCTATATAATTGATTCAGGAAGGTAATATTGGGGAAATTGTTAATCTCAAGGATTTTCAGCTTAAAAATTTCAATCCAATGTAAAAGATCTTTTATAAAGTTGAATCTGAGCAATGTGACAAGTAACGAGATCAGTATCGGTTTTAACTATAACGTTGAGGTTAGCGATACCTAATATCTTATAAAGTCTATCCTATCTATCTGGATCTCCACATATAAAAACTTTAATTTAAAATAGCAAAAATAGTACGTCTGTTGTCAATAGTTCGTTCTTAGTATTAAAAGAACTATTAATCTAGCGGCTAGTCGATTAATTTCACAATTCCCTCAAGGCTTCAATTTCAGTCATAATCTTTTTTTGCATATTTAAAAAATGTCATGATTAGGTTGTTAAAAATGGGTATATTTTAAATAGTATTAAAGTTGGTACAAGCCTTTTAGGCTAAACAATATCGTTAAATCTTCAATTTACTATGTATAGCCGCGCTTTTAAATTTAAAACATTTCCTATTATTGGTGTAATTATATTGTAGGCCTTCCGTAGAATTAAATAAGGCTTTGGATATTATCAATACTCAAATTAGTTGTAATGACGACTTTTTATATTGAATTCCCATCAATATAGTATTAATTTCAAATTCCATTGTACTCAAATTTTTACCGGTATCTATTTTAGTACATAAAAGGGTGTTAGGTACATATTCATTTGCAAAGTGCGTAGTACCTCTTCGGTCTTTTTTGCCGTAATAGTTTTAAGGCATGTGATGGCGTGGAAAGCCATTTTGAAGTAAAAATTGTGAATGACAAGCTTGCTATTCAAGTAAAATACAACAAAGACAACTTTAAAGTGAAAAAATGAATTCTTTTTCAACGGTAATTTAAACTTAATAGTGGTTTAAGAGTGTATTGAATAATATAATAGGTCTCAATACTATTATTATAATTGTTCATCCCAGTGAAAAGAGATTTTTCAGAGCTAAATCCTACTTTGAACTGGTATTCTTGTAGTTAAGATTTGTAGCATTACGAGTATCCATTTCAAATACAACGTACCCCCAATAGATTTCAGTTAAATACTATACTGCGTCAATATTTGGTATTATACCTTAAAAAAATCGTTATGCACAACAATTACGGATAGTAAACCAGTATATAGAGTCAAAATCTTCATTGTTATAACGACTATAAGAGTTTTTACTTGTTAAGTAGTATGAAAAAGCGTGATTAACCAGTTACTACATTATTTTAGAGTCAAAGCCATCATCTTTATGCAACAAATATCCTTAGACTTTTCCACATCTTTACCCTTCGTGTCTTGAAAATCGGAAACGAGTTCAATGTATTCCTAATGAAAGGTAGAGAGGTATGAAGTATAATATATTTCCTGTTTATGCTTTCGTTCACCAATAATATAGTGAGTTAATTCATATTTTTGTTTGCTACGAATCCAGTAACTTTGAGTATTTTAAAGAAACTTATGTAAATAAATTCAATATTTTGTCAGAAGAGGCATATCCTTCTCGTTATATGCACTGGTTGTACTTTTAGCGCATTGTTTTATATAAATAATATTATGTTGGCCTGCCATATTTTCGATTCGTGTAATGGGTATAGGAGAAGTTTTTATTATTGTTATTAATATTGTAATCTTAGGGGTATCTATCAGTTAACCTCGGCACCCATGCCATTCTGGTTGAAAAAGAGGAATGTAATTAGTCAAAACCGTCTTCAAAAATAACATTAAAACATTATGAAACGTATTTGAACTTTTTGTAACCCATAATATCTGAACGAAGTTTCTGGTATAATGTGTTTTCGTTAAATTTTACATTGTTTATAGCGTATTAAGAGAACATCAGCCTGTATCATCTAATTAAGACGCTCAATTTTGATTTTGAACTCTTCCTTAAGATCTAAATTTTAGTATCACTTAATAATATTCTTATCGTTGTGGTGCTAGAAAAGATGGACATCGTATCAAAAAAAAAAAAAAAAAAAAAAAAAAAAAAAAAAAAAAAAATTAAACCATTATATAGTCCCCCCTCCCCAAAAGAAAAACATTTATTAAGTATTGAATATAGTAGCTCTAGGTTGAGATGGCGAGTATATTAGGGAAAAAAAGAGTATTATCCTAGTAACTAAATTTTCATTAATTAGAAATCGTTGTAAAGTCGTCTTAATTTAACATAGAAAGATTATACGGGTTATCGTTATATTTTTTCTTTTCTTTCCAAGTTTCAATCCAAGTTATGGTGCCGTTTAGCTTATATCCACCGTGAAAACATCTCTACGTTAAAAAGTGACGTATTTATCGTAAAACCTCTTGGATAATTTTAACTAGAATTGTTAGGGTTGATGTTGGTAGACAGAATAGTTACCATTGGTAGAATTTTGAGGGAAAAAGCCAGTAGTTGAAACAGTAGTAAGATTACGCGTGAAGCCTCTGGTGTTTCAACAGATTTATCAAAATAAAACTTGTTGGAGGAATTGATAATGACCGTAAACTTAGTAATAATCTTGTTAGTATTAGTGGAGGTTTTGATGTAATTTTTACTTAGTTAACAGATAGACTTGAAAACTTTCTACGTTGAGATTAATTCATTACGTGTCTTTATCATTACACTTTGTGCCTTAGCGTCTTGTGTCAGTATAGACAGTGCTTAGGGAACTCATCTGAAATTAATGAAAGACTTATAAATACATATAGTTTTATTAAAGAATATAAACGCTAAAGATAACTATACATTTACTATTAACTTCATGTATCCATTATAAGTCTATATCTATTACGCATTTATGAAATAAGTTTTCCAGAATTCACCTTTTCACTTAATTGTCAGGGAGATCGACTCTTAGATCATTCAACTTAAGTTTTGTTTTTGCTTAAACTTATTTATTCCTTTTGTTCTACATATCCAACATCAAATCCATGCATCATTTTTCAAAATCGTCGAGGGCAATAAATACTCAATTGATTTCGATGGAGTTTAAGTAGTGAATGAAAGCTGATTACGTTAGTGGGGTATTCAATCAAAAACATCTTCGTCAGCGTTTGTAAACCAGAGGTTGTTATCGTATAGTATGATAGAAATAATTCCAAAATACTTAATTGCTTCCTTTTGAATGGAATCGGTAACAGTATTAATTTCAATATCTTTAGTTACAATTTGAATCAAGATTCAAGTAATAGGGTAGGGAAAATTGATGTACGAGGGTGGGCTTTAGGTTATTTATCGGTAAAATCATTATTTGTAATTAAAGAAGTCGTGAGACCTAGTTATTTAAAAATTTGAAATTTGAAATAATAATAAGCGAAATAATAGTGATTTATCTATTTTACAACTTTGGTTAATTCACGATGTTAAAACTTTGATATGGTCAATCTCAACGCTTTTTCTCATTTGATTTTTTAATGAAGATTTCTTTGTAGTTTAGCTAGCGATAACGTCGCCACTTATAAACTACCACAAATAACTATACATCTTATAAGGTCTCTTCGCAAGAACATTTCCTTGGCTTTGCCTAGATAAAGTGTAATAAACAGAAAATAACTTCTTTTTCTACATAGCTAATCTGTTCTTAATCTAATAAGTACTCTTTAGTATTGGTAGGCCTTTATATTTTCAACGTAGTCGATTCGAATGTCAATTCGAAGTATTTAGTTTATTTCATTCAATGTGGTTATGTGTTAATTTTACGTTTGGTCGACCGCTAGCCAGTCTGCACATATATTTGTATTTCCAACTACTTAGACAGTTCTCTAGTCTAAATTGAGCACTTACTGTACATGACTTGAAATCAATACAGTCAATTCCACAAACAATGCAGCCAACTTACAGTCAATACATTCAGCTTACTGTCAGTTTGGTTGATTTGACTATACTAAAATTGACTCCTATTCCAATACAAATGCTAAAATAACTTATAACCCTTGAATTTTTTCAATTGTAAATCTTGTAATAATGTTTCACCACCAATAAAACATAAAAGTAGTATGTAAAAAAATAAAAAATTACATAGTAGTTGAACTGAAACACATAGTTGTTTAAAAGGTATCCTAAACGAGTCGATCTTAAAAAATTGTTTTGTTTAGGTATTCATTAGAAGGAAATAAACTCTACAAACAATGAAAGTTTATACCGTTTCAATAAAACATTATCTCGGTATTTTCATAAAACAACACTACTTTGCAATGAATTATAGAAAGGAAATGACAATCCTAAATTATATTTCAGTCATTTACCTACAAAAATTAGCAAAATTCAAAAACCTCGAAATCTACAATAGTGAAAAAAAAGCTGTTGAACTTTGGATAAGGCAAAATTTTTCCTAATTAATATATTTTTCGATTGAAACTTCTATAATAAATGTCATATATTGAGTTCTCTAGGCTCTAAATTGAAAATTAAACGGATAAAGTGTTATGATCCAAGAACCAACTGCAGGTTATAGAATAGGCCAGCGGCCAGCTGCGCCATTAGAAGCTTGACGTCCAACACATTAGTCGAGGAACATCTCTTATGTCAGCAACCCAGGGTTAGGGTTAACGCACGGACGCATAGGATATGTTGGATATCTTACTATCCAAGCTATCCAATAGTGAAGATGGTATGAAGGCACAGATATATAAGGACACGGTCATCACCACATAGATAGTATTTCCTTTATAGCTCTTAAGTTGTCAATCAAAGTATTCAGTCTCTGTATATTCTGAATAGCCTCACGGCTTTTGATCATTACTTTCACGGTTGCGATATTGTTCACTCAGCACCCCTGCCATCTTCTTCATAACATAAACCCTCTGACACCTTCTATATACTCACGGGTATTTAGTGTGATCATTACAAAAAGTCAAATTTCAACCACATTTAACACGTTTAATAATTGTCAAAATTATTGTTTTTATGTTAAAAGAAATTGTTTCGGTAATAAAACACAAATACAGTAAAATGATTGAGAGATATAAAGAAATTAACGTAAAAACTTAATAACATATCGTTGAAAGATATCTAGTGTTTTTTAAAAACCAAAAAAGATTGCTAATAACTTGAGAAGACGCAAACAATACACAACGCGGTTTTTAATTTATCGCCTTCTTGAATATATATCTCGTAAAAACTAATTTGAATATTGAGTTCGATAAAGCAATTGGTCCATAATATATTGACGAGCGTGTTCCAAATTTAATGGAATATGTTTTGGTATATTTTCGAAATCATGTAATACGGACGATAATTATTATAAAATGGTTAACGGACTCCAGATTTTTTCACCGAAAATACGGAGGCATCTATTAAAATGCAAATCACAAAATACAAGCCTGGATACAATAATTTACTAAACATTTTTTGTACACCCAAATGATTTTTTAGTATATACCTTATGGAAAGCCTTCAAAATTAATAAACAGCTTTTGATCGTCGTTCGAAAAAGGAATTTCATTATCTAATCCTAAAATATAATGAGGTAACGTATTCCCTCAATTTTATCAAATAAAAGTGGAATTGTTTTTAATGATATTTGGAAATTTGTGACTAATAATAAATATTCAATTAAAAACTAATACTGTATTAATAAATTACAATCATATTCGATATTATATCTATTTTATTCGCATGAGTGCACGGAGCATCTTTTCAAGGAAAGTAGGAAGCCTATATTATGGTCTAACCTATGATGGTAAGCCAACTAGGTGCCAATTGGAGTTTACTATTGAGGTACAAGAGGAAGACTAAAAGAGGTTACAGTGGCTCTTCGTGTAGGACCTAAGGGCATGGATAGTGCCTAGCCCATTCTATGCCCTCATACGTACCGTATACAAACCGCGCCTGGTTCATGTCTAGACCGGGCCCAGATAGGGTACTATATATCCCGTTATGTGTACAATCACGTAACCTACATTTCATAACTAATGGCCAAATTTATAATATACACTCCTTTTACTTAAACATTATAAAGGCCGCGGCATTTTTCTAGTTAAATTTAAAACGCGAACCATATCCACCTAATACACAGACTAGGCTCGATCCGAGCGCAGGCCGGCAACGTAATTTTTAACGCGTCGTATAACGTAATATCCGATTTCACCCTAAGCCGTCATCGTCATATAATGCGCCCCTTAACGTGCCATATAATACATCGGTTGTACCGTTGATATCGTATAACGCGCCCTTTAACATATCGTATAATATATTGTTTTTAGAGATTCTGGTCCACTTATACTTATAAATACGGCTTTGAACGTAGCCTTTAAAAAATCCCTTTTTTTTTGTTTTACCTTATTAACCTTCTCTTTATATTTTTTATTTTAGACTACCTTTGATGATTACTTTATTATAATGACCTGTTTTCAAGCCGTATCTTAACTTTTAATTCCTATTAATTCTTCGTATATTACTGTCATTTGTTTCGATAATATAATCAATATTACAATGAATTTAACCTCAGTTATACCGCTGTAAGCTCTTTGAATAAAAACAATTCGCCGTTGGGTAAAGTATATTACTGTGTTATATATAAATTCCTTATCGTTAATTGTATTTCATAACCTTTTTACGTTACAAACGACTTCTTAATCCTCGGCAATAACGAGAATGAATGTAAACATTTTCCTTTATGGGCGAAAAACGTTTATATATTTTATATTCATTGTTTTTTTAACGTCGACTTACCTTTTCTTTACGTTCTTGATTATCGTATGTAAGGTTATCGTATATATCGAAGGTTTTATGATAAAGTGAATTAATAAAACCCAAATTTATAAGAAGTTCAACCGTATATTAATCTCTTTATCATATATTGAAAAAATAAGTTTATTTGCGGTTTTCCTCATTTCACGCGCCTTAAGAAATAATTTGTCTCCTGTTTAGAAACGATAAAGAATTGTTTCGGGTCATGAAATCGTTTTCATTTTCTTTTGTTTCAAATTCATTAACTATTTTACTCGACTTCGAAATATTACCCAAATTGAAAACATCTTTACTGTGTCGGTAATATAAGCTATTACCCCTTTTTTAATAGGTCCCTGTCGCCTTTTTTTCCTGTGCCCGTTATTTTTAAAAACTTATCTGTCGCATTTTAAGGCTTTACTTATTTACTATAACAGGATTGTCCAGGTTAAACGTATATTAATACGTAATATATTTACAGTGAGTTCTTTTAATACCCACCGTATAAATTTTACTCAATTAAACATCAACAGCAAAAATAATATAACTACCTAACCTACATTTCAATATCTTCTATAAGTTACGGCTCATAGAGCGTAATAAACGATGTTTAAAGTCTAATTAAAAAAGCCTCGTTTTTATTCGTATTTCATCTATTAATCTTAACTAGTAACGAGTTCATTGGACCGATAGATAACGGACGAAAAATCCCATGCATTTTGACTAAGTGGCTTGGGTATCAACTAATATATTTTAACCCTTAATATATTCTTTAACAGGATGGTTTTTCCGCTTTGCCCTATGTTAAACGTTATAGTTGGCCTCCCTTAATATTCTTCGCCTTGAAAGTTACCTGTTATCATCGATATTGTTTAGCGCCCGTTTCGCTCCTCATTAACTCCTTTCGTCGACGTTAATTAATACCCGCCTGGTCTCGCGTCGCCCGCCATCCTCAGCTTTCTCCAATGTTCGAAACTAGTCGTAATAGGGTTTCTAACATTAACAACGGCAATATTCGTAAAATTGAAATAAAAATAGTAATAACAAATAAGTAAAACTTTGATAAGTTATGGTAAAACTCGCCTCGCGGTCATATATTTATTCAAAAAATCTGGTCAATATATATCCGGCTCAACTTATCGTATTATATTATAATAAGAGAGGATTTTACCCTTTCTTTATAAATATTATACTAATTTCAATGTGAAGGAAATTTGACACATATAAGTTACTTAATATATATTTGACGTCAATGTCTAAATATCGGGTGATTATAAAGCCGAATGTCTCTTAATTTCGCCTCGAATTTATCCAAAGTTATGATTTTTTTCAATCATTTTCATTTCGATTCATTATAACCCTCATATTTAATTCATACATAATGAGTACTGCTTCACCAGACGTTTATTACAAAGTCTTATAAACTTTATATTTCTCGTATATATTTTTTTTATATCATTAGCAACAAAAATTTGTTTCGGGTGAATATCGGATAAAACTTTGAAAACAAACATCTTTGTAACTGTTCATTTCATTAAATCCACGTAAAATATAAAATATTGACTAAATAATATCTAAAATAATATTGAACGGTTTTAAAACATGGACGACCTGAAATTAATTATAAAGCTTATCGAACTTTGTATTTAAAGTCTTGATTTTAATATTACGGAAGTAAAACTAAACTTAATCGCCTGTTTAATATAGTTTCGCTGAAAATCTCCAACGATTCGTCATTATTTTCTTTATGTTTTAATATAAAATATTGTCGCCGAAATTAACTTGGTTTTTTTATGTAAATATATTCAAAACGTAACGATTCGTCCTGACGAACTAATTAACGAATTCACACCTATTTGCCTTAGGGCCATGGAATTTTTCGTACAAATTATGAACTGATTTACATTAAACCCGATAACTGTTAATTTTTGTTCTTTCAATATAGATTTATAAAGGGGTAAATATAATACCTAATTATACTACGAAAAAGCAACAACGATTTGTAATTTTTTTCCATTTGTTAATTCACTCATTAAATACCATTATTTCTTGATGAACAATACGCCGTAGACAAAAGTTATTTAAGCTTTATTAAAGAATATTAAGACTTTTAAAATACGCCTACTTAATGCTAACTGTGATCGTTCATAATAAAAGCCCAAAATCTATAAACCTTTTTTTATATATTTCGAAAAAGTTGCGTATATGATTGAAGGTTATAAACCATATAGAATCGAATTGTACAAACTTGGAAAAAAGGTTCATAAAAATGAAATACTCATAGCCGTTATCAGTATTTAATAAGTAATCTTTAAACTCGACAGAAATATATATCTAATGCCAATCTAAAATTAAAAAAAAGGTTAATGAAGGCTTTATTATAAAGTTCGATAAAGTTTCCTATTGTTATATTAAGTATATATTACATATAAACGTTGACTATTTACAATAATTTTTTTTCAATAGTAATTCCTTTCAAGGATTTCAAAAAAAAACTGGTTTACCTAAATAACTTATAATAAGCAAATCATAGATCTATTATAGAATCTTCGTCATCAAACATTTTTTATTCAGTAATTATAATTGGTTGCAATAATATAATATACCTCGTAAATTAATCCCATTATATGTAATTGACACCGAATATTTTTCTTCAACCGAAAAGCTTTAAACTTTTTCTATTATTATTATTAAACGGACTTTGTAGAAGCATTCGTTTATTATACTCTAGTTTAATAATTTTGTAAAGGTATTCGACCCCAAAATAAGGTAATATTTCGACATTAATAATGTTAACGCGTTTAACCTAAGCTGGAACCATAACGGTATTGTAATTATCGGCGTCCTGGTATACCCTGAAATTATCCAGGTAAATAAGCTGGACTCGAACCGAGTCCGGGGCTATTCCGTTAATATCAGTACCTCGAAATCCTCTAGATTTTTTTTTGAAGCGTATATTATAGCTTTCCAGTAACCAGGCTTTTATCTTAACCAATTAATTCATATTTTCCATTGCAATACAAGTTTTCATAATATAGAGGTTCATTGTTACCTCATTTAATATGGCAATAGAAATTGGTTAACAAACTCGCGTATTATGTACCTCAACTTTGTATTCATCTTATAATTTACGGGTGAATTCGTTTGGATAAGCTCCTCATATTATGGGCCGATATCGTAAATAATATTAAAAAATAAAAATAAAACTTCATTTTATTTAACCCAACGTTACCAAATTGAAAATAATGAGGAAAAATATCTAATCCCTTATAATTCGTTGGAACTGTAAACGGGGTACAAACGCTACAAAATTCTGAAAATCACGTCTTTGATTGTGATATCACCGCAAAAAAATCCTCATCGTAAATAATGAAATTACGTTTCGCATTCGTTAATAGTATAAAATGATAAACTATTAGCTTTAAAATAAAACTTTTGTTCTGTCAC
Source organism: Anisogramma anomala (assembly GCA_038502455.1). Lineage (NCBI taxonomy): Eukaryota > Fungi > Ascomycota > Sordariomycetes > Diaporthales > Gnomoniaceae > Anisogramma > Anisogramma anomala. Next base: position 307,560 of record JASMMZ010000003.1, read on the forward strand.
AAGTAATCCCCATTCAATACAGTTTTTAATTAATTAATTTTTATTACCTGTGATCGATATAGGTTTTAATATACTTAAATTGAAGCCACGATAAAGGCATTATAAAGGTTAAAAATATATGTTTTTCTCACCCTATCTCAACTTTACGAATTTTTCATTTCGTTAATGGAATAAAATAATTAGTTGAATCTGAAAAAATATTCATAAAGTCTTAATAAAAGTTAATAAAACCTAAAATACTTTCAACCTTCCTAATAATACGTAGAGACAATTATTCGCGTATTTATTGCACTTTCTTAAAGTCGGCTCGAATACTTACGCCAACCGTTATGATGAAGCCCAAATACTTAACCTTTTTAATTATGAACTTATACTTTTTCAAATTCAAGTTTAGCCTAATATTATAAAGGCATCCTAAAACTACAATAACTTTCGCTATAAAGTTTTACTTAGTCCCGGAGCAAAAGACAAAAAAGTCTTTTGCGTAAGTTACAATAAAATCATTAAATATTTTCATGATTATATAACTAATATTCCGTTGAAACGTTGCCAGAGCTTCCCCTAGTTTAGAAAAGAAAATTCACTACTTAATAAACCCGGAAAGTATACGAAAAGCCGATAATTATTTTTATTTGTGTACAATCGAAATACGATAAAACTTTTCTAATATCTAACATCATAAGTTACTTCGACTTCGACAACACGCGTAAGGGTTTTTATTTAAAGATAAAGAAAAAAAATCCTACTCAACAATCGTATTTAATACTAGATGATCGATATAAAACCATTATACCTCCATTAATTCAGAAATTAATAATACCAGCGTTGCGGTTAAAACATAACTCGTATAAATCTAACCCTTATTTATTAAATTTATAATAAAACTTTTGAACTCGAAATATTAATTTCGTAATATCAAATATAATAATCCCTGTATTTATTTCGTTAACGATTTATTTTCTTTCAGTTTAATATAAATATCGTAGTCGAGTTTTCCTTTATATAAGTGTGAAGATGAAACTTCATTCTTATTAAATAGGTTGCGAAACTTTTTTGATTTTGGTAAAGAACGTGATAAATTTATTTCCTTTTTTATAATACTTGGCATCGTCGCTTATAAAATTCGCATTATTTCGTCAAATCTTAAAATTAAAGCCAATTAAAATTGATCTTATGTACAATATATTATTCATTAAAAACGGATCGTTAAATTAGTAAATATAGAATTTATGATGCCTCGAGTAACCCTCGACCTAAAACGTATTATTACTGTATTAATTATCAATAGTATTTGATTATAAAACATGAAACGACTATCACCAACATTAAAAATGACTTATTAGTATTATATCGAAAATATGCTGAGAATTAGATCTTCCGTTATTCCCGTAAAAATATATATTAATATTGGATTCGACTATTTATTAATATTCATTCGAAATTTGGGCTTTTAAACAATTCGAGTACTCCATTCAACCTCTTATATTCTATATAAGTTTCGAAAATATAATTCTCGAATTTACTTTATCATGAAACCTTTTACCAAAACCTTGATTACAATACAGAAAAATTATAGTTCAAATCGACTTAAATATACCAAAAGTAGGAGTTGTTAGAAATAGAACTGTAAAATAAATCCTCGTTTATACTTATTTAAATTAAATTTAACTCTTTTTGATTATATTTTATAATTACGCTATTAATGTTATATAATATTTAAACGAAACTATATTGAGAAGTGAAACTTTCCTAGTCTCCGTTTATAGGGAACATTTATTCACCTTTTCGACCTAAACCGTATATACCTATGTTGGAGGTAATATGAGGCGTATTCCGCAATCACGTTAATAGTGATTCGTTAAATTACAACTTAAATAACGCCCCGTAACTTACTTAGATCGGCGTTCCTTCGCCGTTATTTACATCGACTTATATCCTGAGTCCAAAAAGTATACCAAAGGGATTTATCAAAATAATTAACCGCGATTACTATGACCCTTGATGAAAATTCGTCACAGGTATAAACTCTCGTATAATTATAACTTTATCCAGCCTTTATATTTATACAGGTTTCGATAATTATAGATTGAAATGTCGCTTTAAATTTAAAGACTATAATTTGGGGGCGAACTTTCGGTATTTCGTTAGAAATATGCTATAATCAACCCGGCTTATGTTTACTGTTATAAATTTGTCGCGGATGCTTTGGGATACAAAAAAGCGTAAATAAATATAATTTACGGTCGAAAGCTAATTTAATTCGCCCGTTTGAACTAAAAATATTTTTAACCTAATAGCAAATAATACCTATAAGTGTTTATCGCTTATAAGCAGTCCCTTTAACTTAATTACGACTTTATTCGCGCGATAAAGATCGCTAAAAGAAGCCTTAATCGTTATGGTTCGACCTACGATGATAAGTCAAGTAGGGGCCAAATGGAGTTTACTATTGAGGTATAGCGGAAAACTTGAAGAGACTACCGTGGCTCATCGTGCAGGACTTATAGGTATAGCTACTGCCTAGCCCGTTACGTGCCTTTATATATGCCGAATACGGACTGGGCCCGGTTCGCGCCTGGACCGGGCTCGAACCGGGTACTACCTATTGCGTTATATACATAGTCACCTAACCTATAAACTTAATAGCTAATAACTTAAGTTTATAATATACCCCCCCTTTCCCCCAAGACTATTAGGGTTACGGCGTTCCTTTACTTGAACGTGGGGCACGGGCTTTACCTACCTAATACGCGGGTTGGGCGCGAACCCATAATATAGCGTTGAACGCGCTGTATAAAGTATCGGCCGATTTAATCTAAAGTTGCCGACGCTTTATAACGCGCCGTTAAAGTATCGTTTAACTTATTAGCTGGTTTAATATTAGGCCGACGTCGTCGTATAACGCGCCCCTTAACGTGAAGTATAACATATTAAACGGTTTAACCTTAAGTTGCCGGTGACGTAAAACGCGCTGTTGAACTTATTATAAAATATATTTTTCCTGTCGTTGGCACCATTTAACGTACCTTTTCACATGTTGGATAATATATCGTTTTTACCGTTAATACCGTATTATGCTTCCCGTAAAATACGTAACTTTTGCCGAATACGATCCGGTAATACTTATAAATTAGAACTCCTCTGTAACTCCTAAAACTTTTGTTTTTTTACCTTTTACATTGACGTCCTTACTTCGTTATTTTACTATTTTTCGTAATAATTCTACTATTACTTTTGACATTTCAATTACAATTTTCCACCAACATTTTGCAACCTTTTCTTCTCGTCTTTGTCCTTATACCTAACGTATATGATAAGTCTAACCTAAGTTTTACCGCCGCCGGCACCCTTAGTAATAATAATTGTCCATTTTGTAAAGTATATTACCTCATTACATACGAATAGTTTACCGTTAACCGTTTTTATAGCTTCCTTACACTTAAGGCGACCTATTTCTCCTTGATAATAACGAAGATAAAAGTAAATCCCCCTTTTTATAGGTAAAGAACGAGTAAATATTATATATTAACCAATGATTTAATACCGGTATTCCTTTTATTTAAATCCGACTTTATCAGGCGTAAGGTTGTTATACGTATAGAAAGTTTTGTAATAAGGTAAATTTATCAATTAACTTTATGAAAAACCGACCGCGATTTATCTCTTTTTCGTAAAATATAGAGGAAATAAGCTTATTTATGATCTTTCCCAGTTTCCGCATCCGCTTATGCCCATTGGTTGCTATTACAGAACATAAGGGCTAAATTCTATCCCTTACTTGTAAATGACAAAATTATATCCCAGGTTACCGGCTCGTCTTTACCCTCGCCTTTTTTAAATTAATTTATTAATTTTCCCTGCTCTGCGATATTACTCGGGTATAAGGAATCCTTACCATATCGGCCATACAAGCCGTTACCCCTTTTACTATATATCTTCATTACCCCTTTCTTTAAAGTTCGTTCTCTCTTAAAACTCCTCCGTTACCATTTATTATATCACTTATTTACCAAAATAAAACTCTTTCGAACAACCATATATTAATGTGTAACATTTTCACGTTAGCACTTTTTAACGCCCGCCGTATAAACTTTCGTGTTTTTGGCTTAAATAACCAAAAAATTAGAATTATATAAGTTATATCCCTTATAGCTAATATAAGTTATGGCTTAAAAATTGTAACGAACGTTATCCAGGTCCTAATTATATGAGCTCCTATTTCTCCTATATTTTATTTGTTAATTATAGCCGAAAACGATCTAATCGTACTAAACACGAAAAGGCGAAGGATTATAGCCGGGTTAATCGTATCGTCCGTGCCTAAACTAATGTATTATAATCTTTGGTAACTTGCCTAAAAAGTCACTCTTCTCGCTTCACTCTTTACTCCACTCCTCGTTAACCATTATCGTCGGTTTTCTCTAACGTTTAATCCTTTTAACGTTATCCATTATCCTCGGCGTTACTCACCTCTACCCCCTCGCTTTTCACTAACCCCTTTCGTTGACGCTTACTAATGCCCGTTACACCTTTCACTGTTTTCCCTCACCGACGTCTCCTAATATCCAAAGCTAATTACAATAAGGCCTTTAACATTAATAACGCTGTTATTTATTGAACCCCAATCAAAATAAAAATAACGAATAGGTAAATCTTTAATAAGTCGTTATAAAAGTCGTTTTGTAGTCGTATATTTATCCGAAATAGTTATGTAACATATATTCGACCTTACATGTCGTATCATAACATAATTAGCAATAAATCCTCCCTTCATTTTATTAATGTTATATCATTTTATAAATCTAAACAATTTACACCGCATGTGTTACGTAGTATAAATTCGACGACAATGTCGAAATACCGTGCCATTATAAATCTGAATATCTTCATATTTCGCTTTAAATTTATTTAAAGTTTTTATTGGATTATTATTCCATGCAGTGAAGTAGGTCAACTTTACTTTAAGTAAAGTTGACCGTACTGCAAGTGTATTGCTTTGTGTGGACTTACCGCATTGAGTGTAAGTCGATTGCAGTACGCTACATTTCACACTAGGGCACGGGCCAAGCAATTGGCTATACAAATTACAGTGCAGACCGGTTAGCGGTCTGCCAAACCTAGAATAATACATCCACTATCTGAACACGTAATACTACTGTTACTTCGACCAATCGAATCGATAACGTTGTAATGTCTAAGGTCTACCAATACTGATCAGTATTTGCTTGCCTAATAGTTTAAGCACAAATAAATTAAGTAGAAGAAAAAACTACTTTCCGTTTACGCTTTGCGTTTATCGCCACGATAGAGGAAAGGTTTTTGCGAAGGGTCTCTATTAGTCCTGCGACAGTTTTCCAACGGCAAGAAAATAAAGAAGACATTTAGGTTGTGTCAGTCTTCTAATGGTAATCTGAGAGTAAGCGACGGTATCGCTATCAAAAACACCAAGAAATCTTTATTGATCGTTCTTGAAGAAAAACGTTGAAATTGACTATTAGAAGTCTTAAAGTACAGCAAGTTGGTAAACGGCTAAGTCAGTACTATTGCAGGTGCTACTACTGCAAAAAAGACTAGGTCTCATGACAAAATAACAACCTTCGCCCTCCATTACCAAACGACCTTTGCCCTTACCCTCTATATCGAAACTTTTTCCTAATTTTCTCTTTTCACTCCCTACGCCACACCGATCGTCAAGTTCGTTGCCCTAAGTGAGCTAAGACGCGCCAAAAAAGCCACGTTACATGACCTTACACCAAGTCACTATGTCGCTAAGTCCCCATGCGACTTTACGTCAAAATACCAAGTTCTCTACGCCGAAAATCACCAAGTTTTTTACCCTACAGGCCTATTAAGATATCTGCTCCTAATGATTAGTTTATGGCTTTTACCAACTTCGCCAGGAAAAAGGAAATCGAAGCGTTCAAAACTGTTTTTACCAAGTTTTACAACGAACAACTCTAGACTATGGACGTTAACAAGACCTTAATAAAGTTTACCTGACTAACTACATTGGTTAATACATCTTAGAAACTGACGCCAGAGAAAAGTTTGGTCGCGGCGCTCGCACTTTGCAAGACTTTCCCGAGATTTTCACCTACTAGACCCTTGATATACAAAAGATAATCCAGCGCACGGTTATGGCTAAGCTGAATAAGGAGTTTATATGCTGTGGAATTTATATTCCTAACAAAATACCGGTGAGACTCTTAAAACCCTTTTTAAAATTGGCTTAATAGAAGGATGGCCTTTAGGATCCTCATCCTTAAAACCTTTAAGATAAAGGGAAAAGTGCTAAGGTATCTTAACGCCTTTACACACAATCTAAAAGACCTCTAACCTAACCTCAGCTAAGTCAAACCTCTTTACGCATTAGCGATAACAAACCTATTAACCTGCCCAGTGTTAAAACCCAAACAATGGTTGGGTTAGGAAACAGGCCAGTATGCAGCTGAGCTACAGAGAGCTTATAGTCCAATACATCAGGCAGAGAACATATCTTATATAAGAAAGGTGACTAGGCAAGTCACGTGATGGATTAGTATGGATTAGTTACTGATTCAAGGTGAGGCTACATGAGATCAGTAAGGATCAGCCACTGATACAAGGTGAGGCAGCACTAGATCAGTGGGATCAGTGCGGTGATCCAAACGATCTAGTACTAAAGATAGTATGAAGGCAATGGGATATAAGGATACTGTCAGCACCATAGATAGCATTTTCTTCATAGCTCTTTAGTTGTCAATCTAAGTATTCAGTCTACACATCTGAATAGCCTAACAGCTAGTGATCATTCTACAGCACGAACAAACATCTTCTTGATATTGCACCTTTGTTACCTCTGCTACCTTACTGCTAACATAGACCCCCTGACACCTTCTATTTACTCACGGGTATTTAGTGTGATCATTACATCCAGTAGTTTGGTTCCATTACATAACAGTGCGGAATAAGTTCTTAGCGGTGGTAGGGCATATAAAGCAGCGGCTGTCCATGTAGATAAAGGTATTAACGTTATCGTTTTACACCAGTTAATTAAGTAAAATCGTCAGGTTTTCCAAAAACCTTAAGTACACATTGGCTTTCAATACAATCGCCAAGTACTGTAGGAACCCTTTCTGTTCAGACTTGTTTACGTACGTAAACCGACTATAGGCCCTACCACAGGATTTTACCTATCAGGCTAAGCGACTGGTAAATACCCTCAGCACCGTGCTTCGGAACCTTTAAGATTTGAGCCGTTAATAAACACTAACTAAGCCTGAGATAATTATGACGACCTCCCTTTAAGACCTGTTAGAATGGTTAATATTAATTATAAGTTGATAAAGGAATTTGCCAAGATTGAGGATAATATAGAAAAGTATGACTGAAATCTTTATAATCTTTTGACACTAAGATAATACCCTTTTTAAATATCTGTAAATAGATGGACATCCTACCTTTTAGTTTATAAGTTACGCCAAAGATTACTGCCTGATTTTTCTAATAAACGCCACCATGTTTCGCGAGATTTACGATGATATAAAGGGTTTTTTCGAGCATGATGTCCACCTTGTGTAATACTATACAGACTAGGCTACTTCGCGGTAGATTATAATAATGATAAAGAAGAAAAAGGAGGAATTACCAATGAATATTTTTAATTCAATGCTTGACAAGTTGATAATATATTAAAAGGTAATAAGTCAGGCTTACACTGGCGAAGTTATACTTCGCGAGTAAGTATGAGTAGCTGTCACGGGCGTTAGTGAGTTCAAATACTTTATATAACGTTTGAATGCCATTTGTAAAGGCTTTTTTTTTAGCTAAATACATTCCTCGTTTGCTACCGTAATGGCACTTATATTAAATTCGCTCGGTATGTATTTCCATTCCGGTAACTTCCTTAACGTAGATAAAAGAAACCTTACAGTCGTTAATTATGTCGACCGTAAGTACTTGCGCCTATAACGCTTAAGGTTAGGTTTATCAACCTCGGCTCCGGAATAGAAGTAGTGTTTACATTAGCGTTAATAAAATATAGGTGGACCTGTCAACCGCTAGCACTATCGTCGTGGTAACAGCAAGAGATATTAGATTTGTGGTAAAACTGGTTGCTAGTTAACTCGGCATTCCCTTTCCGAGCTAAGAAACAAAAAAGTAATGTTTTATATCTAATACTCTGTTATTTTCGAATAGGAATACCTAAACTAGGTTAAAAACTTTGAGGAGGATAAGCTTATTGATAGTAATGCTTCTAAGTAGATTAATTGGCATGAATATAATATTTATAATATGACAGCCTAGTAATTAGCCCACCATACCTTTTTATATCGTTTGGGTAATAAAGACCCTTACCTTTACCTTAACTATGCCTCTAATCTCTTACACACCTTTAACCTCTAGGATCGATACGCGGACCACACGTTTTAATATATTATTTCAGACACAGGGGAAGCAAATTACTTAATAGGAGGTTATACGCAGTACGTGACATTGCAGAGGGAAAACACTATAATTATTAAGATTAATCGTTACAATATTACTAAAGCCAAAGTTGACTTTGGCCTAGGCGAATAATTATCGTTACTAGGGATAACGGTATATAAATTATTATAGGAGTAATTACGTTTTATATCCTTAAGTCCTATGCCCTTTTTTTACTTTCCTTAAAGGATATGAAAATCCTTAGCGTTAACGTGAACGTTAACGTAGACGATTTGGTTAAAAATGACCAAAGATTTCCACTTAACTTTAAATGGAAGTACTTATGGTTTTATATTTAAGGTCTGGAGGCGGTAGTATTAAACCTAATGAATCCAGAGATACTTTAACTATATCGTCGTTTTAACTACGCAACTATTATCAAATTGTATAAAGAGCTGGAGTTTGTAAGGTATAACGATGTGGAATACTTTACCTTAGAATTTATTAAAAGGCTTTTTTACTACTATTAAACGTATACCTAAACCCCCAGGCGATTTAAGTTTATTTTAAAAGACGATCAAGACTTTAACTACAAGATCTTTATTAATGTGTTTTACTTAGATAATCAGCTTGTTTTTTATATCGTTAACTCTGTAACTTTTTTTACGAAACTAAGTTTCTAAAATCCCTTTCGAAAAAGGATATATGGGAAACGTTAGGGATACTATGAATTAACACATACCTGGGTCAACTTAAAGTCGTCGTTTACAATACCGGTACCAACTTTACGGCGACGAAGTTTCTGGAAAATGCTAAGATGATGGGTATTTAGTGTAAACAGATATTTATGAAAGCTTATTAGAGTATTAGGAAGGTTAAAAAGGTATACGCCTTACTTCGCCGAGCGTATAGTATTCTTACAATGGAAATTGTAAGTTTTACGGATCCGAAGGCATGCCTAAAAATGGTAGTGAAAGGTTGAAACGATATTATAGGCCTTGACGGCCTGGTGCTAACGCTGTTGGTCTTTGGAACATACCCACGCCAGACGAGTGAATTTCTACCCTCTGTAAGTATTTAGAAACGTATTGCGGTTTATAGCAAAGCTTTGAGGGAATCGCGAAGGGAATCGGCACTTTGTAAAGTTGATAATACGTCTAACACCATAAATGGGCTTATAATAATCGACGTATTTATTTTGCCATTATAAAGTAAACTCCTCGTATAACGAGATCCGGGTCAATGGAAGGAGCCGTATAAGATATTAAGTATTGTAAACTTTCAAGTAGTTTTTGAAACTGTCAACGGCTTTATGACTTTCTGGACTACTTAGTTTAAGCTTTATATTAGGGGTATTAAGGATTAATAACCTTTAACATTACAAGAAAAACGATTGAATCAACACGACTCTTTTCCATCCGTTGTTAATAAGTCGATAAAGTGTTGCCGAAGCGAACGATCCCCTAAATAGAAGAAAAACGTTAAAGAGGAGGAATATACTCAAGGCTGCACTTATAATACTATTTGGGTAAGTAAAAAAAAAAAGGATAACGAAAACTTAGTAGTAAAATTTAAAGTATAAGGAATTATTAATATTTCTAGAAAACCTTTTAAGGAAAGCGACAAAGTCGAAATCGACGGCCTGTTAACTCTAGGTGAGGTATAATTTGTATTGAAGGCTAACTTTAACCTTTAAGATCCAAACTTCATAATTTTCAAGTTGAGGATTATTTACGAGGTTAAGGGTAAGCCTACAGGGCGGCCTTATAAGAAGTTACGATTAATCGTCTAATAATACGGCGATGAAGGTTAAAACTAAATCGTTACGAATTCGTTAATGATTTAAAAGATTAATAAACGTCTAATAGTTGCCTTAGCAATAAGTTTACTAACTAAAATTCAGGGTAAATTTACACTTAATAGCCATAATATTACGTAAGTCTACATATAATTAACAAAGAATTTATGAAGGATTATACTATTGAAATCGTTACAGGAATTCAACGCTATTTACCTAATAAAAACGGTAATACGGTGTGTTGAACCACTGTATAAATTGGTTAAAGTAGACATTTACTGGTTTTAAACTTACTAATCGCACTTTAAAGCCCGGCTAGCAATGAAGTTTTTAATATATGACCCGTACTTATTAGTAACTTAAAAGAAGGATTTTTATATGGTAGGTATGTAAATTAACGATACGTCTTTCGTCGGAATAGTTAGCTTTATGGCATATAAATAGTCAACTATTGTCGCTCTTAATTTTTGAAATTGTAAACCGGTAACGATGTTGACAGAAAACAATCAATTCTATTTCAATAAATAGTCAATTCGTATACTTGGTATTAATACCGGTTTCAGCTTTCATTAAAAGGGTTAGGACGTTATTTTTACCATAATCAACAAAGCTAATAAAGCTAAAGCTTAATGGTACTTGGAATAACGTATACGTGATAGTTATATTGATACTTTATTAACCGAAATCGTTATAAAACCTATTTCCTATGATCGAAGTATAAACACTAATAAATGAAGACTTGATTCGATTAAATAAAAGTTTAGAGTGGCAGATACAGAACTTAGATCACGGGATTGATATAGGGTTAATCGACCTGTTAAAAGCAAAGTAAATAATTTTTACAGGCGGGACATTTACAAATAATACCGACTTGTTTTTAAAGATTGGCTTTTTTATAATGATTGTAAACGAAGATAGTTGGGAAGATTAATTTAAAATTATCGGTAACTTGATTTACTAATCCTCTATTAAGTGTAAAAAGATTACACGAAACGTGTTAGTTTCGAAGGTTTATGGTATAATGGTGGGCTTCAATGTAGGAATAACATTGTGAAAAACCCTTAATCACATTACCAGGTATTTACGAATTTCTTCTATCTAGGTCGTAATTTACACCGATTCAAAGAGCCTTTTCTAATACCTATTAAAACTCGGAACTATTAGCGAAAAACGCCTGATAATCGACGTAATAATATTTTATAAAGCCTAAGAAAGGGAAAGATGGAAGAGTTCCGATAAATAGATAGTAAAGATAATCCTGCAAATGCTATGACGAAGGCTACGTTAAATAAAGTGCTAAAAAGGTTTGTGGATAGAAATGAGCTGACTATACGTATTGAGGGCTACGTAAATAGGCTGTCCGGAAAGCTTAAATCACGTAACAGCGGATTGGCATGTGCTAATAAACTGGAAGATTACTAGGGGATTAATATTAATGATGGTAATCTGTTTAAGTATTACAGTTAAAGTTGCGACGGGCTATGGAAATATACCTTTTTATAGAAGTTGATAAACTCGGACCTTGAAGCGGCGGAGAAATTGGGGTTAAATGGGGTCAATTTGCATGCAACTAAGTGTAATACAATATAGAAGTTAACTGGAATTGAAAGTGGTCTGGCCAATTAACGAAAAGGTAATTTAGTAGTAACCGAAAACGATTGATTAGCCACACTAGCATATGCGTATAATCTAAAAAGCTGCTAGTATTGGAATATTATTAAATGGAATGCAAAATGTCAACTTTACTGTAAGTAAAGTTGACCGTACTACAAGTGTATTGCTTTGTACGGACTTACCTCATTGGATGTAAGTCGAGTGCAATACGCTACACTTTACACTAGGGCACGGGCTAAGCAATTGACTATACAAATTACAGTATAACCCGGTTAACAATTTGCAAAACCTAAAGCAATACATCCACCATCAGATCACGTAATACTACTGTTATTTCGACCAATCGAATCGACAACGTTGCAACATCTAATGTCCACCAACAGTTTCAATATTTTAACAATTATTTAATAATTGCCACTATTGCTTATTATAACCTTTTCATTTAATTAATATAAAACGAACCCCGTCCTGCTCCGTTTTTACCGCGAAAATGTTTAAACTTTCAATTCCTCATATATACTTATACATATATCGTTAACAACTAAAACTAATTTCAGGTGAATATCGGATTAGATATACAAAAAAGTGCGTCCGAAATCGCCCGCTTAATCAAGTTTACATAGAACAAAAATTACTTGATAAAAATATCCAAAACGATATTAAATGAATTAAAAACGTTAACGACTCAGTATTAATTATAAAGTTAATTTAGCTTCATACTGGAGCTGTTGGTTTTAATATTACGTAATCTTCAATTAACTTGATTCTCTACCTTATATCGTTTTGCCAATCGTCGCCAATAGTTGGCCGCCGTTTTATTTATTACTAAGCATGTATTATCGCTACCTAAGTTAACTCCGTACCCTTGTATAAATATACCAAAAAAGTAACGGCTTACCCCGTCATATTAATTAACGATTTTATATTTTTATTAAATTTCAAAATGAGTCATATTTTATACCCATTGATCAATTAATGAGCGTTTAACACAATAAATATCGATTCCTGGTTATTTAATATAAATTAATAAATGGGTAAATATAATTTCTAATCATTTTACAAAAAAGAGACCTTAATTCATATGTATTTCTAAATTCCTTGACTATACGTTGAATACCGTAATTTTTTTATAAATAATACACTGCAACAAAAAAGTTATTCGACTTTTATGGGGAAAAAATCGTCGTTTACAATACGCTCACTTAATCCAAACCTCAATTACTAATAACAAAAGCCGGAAATATATAGTATTTCTACTATATATTCTGAAAACACTCCATATATGTATCGATAATTCTAAAACATGTAACCTCAAACTAAATAAACTTCAAAAGACGATCTGTAATAACTAAAAAATATTAACGGCTGCCTTCAGTAATTAATCGGTTAATTATATAGACGACGGAAATATATACTTAATAGTAATTTAAAATAAGGAAAGGTTAAAAAGGCTTTATTGTAGGGTAAGATGAGGTTTTGTCCTATTATATTACGTATATATTCCATATAATCGTTAAGTTCTTACGACTTTTCCCTTCTAGTTATAATCCCGTTCAAAAACCCGAAATAGGATTTTTTTCCCCAGATAACCTATAATAAGCTAATCGTAGGTTCATTACAAAATTGTCGTTATTTATAGTTTTTAATTCGTTAATTACCAACGGTTATGATAATGTAACGTACCCCGTAAATTAATACCGTAATTTTTAATTAATACCGATTATCATATTTTAACTAAAAAATGTTTAAAGCCCTTGAACACCATTAGTAAAAGAACCTTATATAATGGGTTATTCGCTACCTTTTAATCCTACAATTCTGTTAGGGTATTCGAGCTGAAAATAAGGTAATCATTCGACGTTAACGAAGTCAGTGGGTTTAACGAGGGTTGAGTCTGCGACAGTACCACCGGTTCCGGCGTATGCAAATTCCCGGGCGTTATTTCAAATAATGACCAGGATGCGGGTCGAACCCGGAGCGATACAGCCCCTGTCATTCTTTCGAAAACCTTTGATCTACCTTTAAGCTGTATATCGCCGCGATCGGATAACCAAGCCTTCATCTCAACAAATTTATCTGTATAACCCGCCTTAATATATATTCCTTTAGTATATGAATCTATTATTCATATGTTTCATTTAATAATTAAAATAGACTTAAAAACTCGCGCGCGATATTCCTCAAATTCGGGATTATCTTATAATCTACGGATTAACTTATTCGAACAGTCGCCTTAAATTACGGGGTTATACCGCAAGTAATAATGAAAAAGCGAAAGAAAATCAGCCTATTTGACCTTATGTTCCGAAATTCAACTAAATAAGGAAAATTCCAATTTTTAATGATCCGTTAAAATCGTTAACGGGGTACGAATACTACATAATTCGGAAAACCAAGTTTTTAAGTAAAATAGCATCGTAATAAGCTCTTGATCGTAAATAGTGTAATTACGTTCCGCATCTATTAATAATACGAAATAATATGTTATCTTTATCTCATTGCGAAAGGTATTCATTTAACACCGTTTCCGAATAGTAGATTTTAATCATCATTAACCGATTCAAATTTCAATATACCAAAATAGCCAACTTATTGAGTAATTTTCAAGGTTTAAAATACATATCATTTCCGTTTAATCTACGTATAAAGAATGTTTTATTTCGTCAGTCGAATAAGAAATTCATTAATTCAGAAAAATTACCCATAAAATTAAAAATAAAGTTAATAAATCCTAGAAATAACTTTGAACCTTTCAAATAATACGTAGTAACTCCTATTCGCGTATTGACCGGACGTTTTGGGGTCGACTAGAATACCTACCTTAACTGTTATAATAAAATCCAGGTATTTAACCTTTTTAATTACGAAGTTACACTTTTTAAAATTAAGTTTTAGCTTCCCATTACGACAACGTCTCAAAACCACACGAAATTTCGTTATAAAGTTTTATTTAATACCGGAAATAAAAGCAAAAGTTGTTTTAAATAAAGTATAATAAAATTATATAAAATATCCGCTATTATATAATTCATATATCGTTAAAATGTCCCTAGCGTTTTTGTTAGCTCAAAGGAGGTAATAAACCACTTAAATAACGCGAACCACGTACGAAACGCTATTAGTTCCTTCTATTCGGGTATAACTCCTATACGGTAAAAAGCCGCTTAGATATCCACCTTCGTAAATTACGTCAACTGATAATGTACGTATCATCTCCTTAATTAAAGACAAAAAAACGATCTTACTCGTTAAATTAATTTGATTTTCGATAATCTATATCAAACCGTTATCTTGCCCCTCCTCTTGGTTTTGAAATAAATAAGATCGGCGTTATAGCAGGAAAAAACTTACTAGTACCTAAGCCTTATGAACTAATTTCATCACCTATCGTTAAAATCGAAAGGTAAATTTTATAATATAAAATATAATAGCCTCTAAATTCATGTTAATAAAACTCTATCTTATTTAATTGAATATAAATATGGAAATCGATTTTTCTTTTATATAAGGGTAAGGCTATAATCATATCTTTATTCAATAGATCGCAAAATTTTGCCAATTTTAATAAAAAACGTAACTAATTATTTTCCTCTTCGGTAATAGTCGTTGCCGTCGGTTATAAGGTTCGTATTATCTCGAAAAAGCGTATAATAAAAGTTCCCGAAATTAATACCCCGTAAATTATACTTTTCGGTATAAATATTTTACCCAATAGAAAAAACCGATTTTACTACACTTCGTATATCTCCCGATGTTATGACCAAACAGCTGCAGGTTACACCAGAAGCTTCCCACAGCACTAATAAAGGAAATCAGTTGGACATAGCCTGACGGCAGGCATCTGGTCCCACAGACCCCTCAGAGTTGGGGTCGTTAGGGACCCACTCGGCAAACCGAGAACCGGAGACTGGATATGTTGAATATGCTACATATCCAAATGATCCAGTCTGGATATGTTGGATCGCGCACATATCCAACATACCCGAACTAAATATAAGGACGTGGTCATTACTATGTTAGGTAGCTTCATTAGATAGTTCTTTAGTTGTTAATCTAATATTCAGTCTATACACCTGAATAGCCTAACGGCTAGTGATCATTCTACAGCACGAACAAAAACTTTCTTGATATTGCACCTTTATTATCTTTGCTAACTTACTGCTAACATAAACCCCCTGACACCTTCTATATACTCACGGGTATTTAGTGTGATCATTACACCCGACCTAAAATGTACTATTACCGCATCAATAACTAAGCCTTTTTAAATATAAATTACTAAACCATTATCGCAAATATTTAAAATCTCTATTAATATTATATCCAAGACATTCCAGAAATTATATCCCACGTTATTCTGAAAATAATACATATTAATATTTGGTTCGACCATTCATTAATAACTATATGAAACTTGGCTATTTAGGTAATATTTATATTTTACCGTAATCCTAATATCGTACCGAAATTTCACTGATATAACACCCGAATTTACTTGCTCTTTAATCGTTATATTAAAGCCTCGTTCATAATATAATAACAATTTCAATTGAAACTAATTGATGTATTTAGAAAATAAGTATGATTAAAAAAACGAGGATAAAAATAAATTTTTATTTACAAGTATTTTAACTCAAGTAAACTTCTTTTCATTAGATTTCATAATGTCGTTCCCAAGGTTATATAACCCCTAAAAAAATTATATCCAGGAGTTAAACTTCTTCCATTAACGTTTTTAGAAAACGTTTATCTACGTTTTTAACTTAACCCGTATACACCTACTTAAAAGGTAATATTCGCCGAAGTTCGTACTTACGTTAGTAATAATTCGTCGAACCATAATATACGTAGCGCTTTGTAACGAGTTTGGCTTAATGTTCCTTTAACGTTACCTACTTGGCGTTATGTCTTTAATCTTGAATATGTACTGTGGATATTATTCTATACCTTTATAGATAGTATATTTAGGTAGCAGTACATTACGCTGCAAGGTATACTCCTGTAGTATGCAAGATAACGTATCATGTTACAGGCTGTACTCTTGCAGTGTATATGATAACTTGACAAGCTGCTCATTACACTCTCATGCGTGGAGAGGTCTAGAAGAAGGTATTCTAGAGTGGTACGCTCTGGGCGAGGGCTTATAAACCCTTATCTATGGTGTATACCTCTGGATACTTCTTTTCAACTAACATTCATTTTTATACTATAATACTAATCATTATAATTACTCTTTAAAAACCTTAATTTACGTCAACCTTATAGGCTTAAGACTTTACCCAAACTAATTAGTAGCTGATTTGGTCGACTATAGATAGCTAAGGGAAAAAAGAACAGATACAAGTTAAATACCTATAGCGGAATGCTGTAGTGGTCTTAAGTACCTATGTTTTAACACCACAACTTATTAAAACCATACGGAAATGTTGAATTAGGCGGGAATGCCGAGAAACTCGAAGCGATATAAGACTATAAGATTTGGAGTAACTTTAAAAAAAATAGCCTCGTTCCGTTCACTGAAAACTTGTATTGGCGCTTTATACGTACTCCGGCCCTTTTTGAAGGGCTTTTTATCACGTATTAGGCCACGTAAGCTAAAACCACCAAGTTTTAGAACCTTTCACTAGGACCCATCCGGTTTTCAACAATCTACACTGATTGCTTCACCAAAATCGGGTTACACACGAATAATCAAACCGACCGCCTTAGCAACATCGGCTGTACACCAAGCAATTAACCGATTCCTTTACTAAGTTTTGCTACAGAACGACAACATGAACCGACCATCAAAATATCAGACCAGATAATTACATTCTCTTTACCCTACTCACTTTTCTACGTTCGCCCTGTTTTTACGTTCGCCTGATTTTCTTATGTATTTTGTTTATTTGCGTTTTTTTTCAGCCGTTAAGTCAGTGTAATATTATGTACGCTAACAAAGCTATTTTAAAACGTCTCACTATTTTGTAGCTACGTTTTATTCATTTATATTAACAAGCAGTAATAAGATCCTTTTCGATTGCTTCAATTATTAAACATACCTTATGTTTAATTATATTAACTTTTCTGAACTAGGATGACTCCACTAATAAAGTATCTGATAAAGACTAACGAATGTATAAAGTACCTTTTTATATATACGTCGTTTCATAACAGTATCATAAATCATTTGAATCTTAACTTTTAAGATAATAAAATCGAGGTACCAGTGGAGGATTTGGACTCTTATGCGGAAAACACTTATGTTTCGAATATTATTTTCAACTACTGTAACGGCGAGATTAAAGGACGCGATTTATTTGAAGATTCTAGGGAAGACTTTGAGGATTGGGTATTGGATATGTGGCCAATGGTCAATATTAAAATTGGAAAATTCTTACGGAAATTATTGAGAATAAGGGATATTAATATACCTGGTGGAAGCAACAGTTGCATCGCAAAAGCTCTATACAAAACGGCTCAGCTAGTAAAAATACTGGAGTGGACGAACAATAAAGTAAGAAAAGGAAAGTTTGTAGAAGAAAACTACCTAAGAAAGCTCCAGGAACGCCTATTTGATATAATGAAACAGGGACACGAAAGGCAACCGCAGCTTTAAGACGAGAGAGGGCTGAAAAAGAAAGAGGCGAAAGAAAGCCTGAATACGCAGTCTAAACCGCAATTCCAAGGGGAAAAAATACTAGGTACGCATTCCTATCCACGACCTTAAAAGAAAGAGGGCCCAGATACAAAGTTTAGACTATACCTACAAGGAAAAAGAGGGCTAGATATACAGTTTAGGCTGTAAAGAGGAAAAAGACTTCTAAGAAAGGAAGGCTTGTATAGGTCGTAAGGGGAAAAAAAGACTATTAGGTAGAAAAGGCCTGTATGTACAGTCTAAACCACAGCCTTAAAATGAGGAAAGGCCGCGAAAAGAAGAAAAAAAAAGTCCGGATACGCAGTCTAAGCCGCAACTGTAAGAGGAAAAAGAAAAGGAGGGGCTAAATCAACCGCAAGTACAACATCCAACAGATTATGAATTCCAAGATCTGTCGTGAATACAACAAACGCACCGCTAGTTTCTTTCAAAATCGGCTACAATTGCAACACCTACACCGATAGAACTAGCAAAATCGGTTACACCACACTAATCCAAGGCAATACTTCAGGAGGAGGAATGGCTAGATACTTTATACATAACTAGGTCTTTTCAAAGAAATAAAAACGCTCCTGTCACCACGAAAACAAACCACCTACCTACGAAAACAAGTAACCTAAAACAGTATTTCACCGCTTTTACTTACGTACAACGCCCTAAAGTACGTATTCAGAATATATTCGATGCTTTTGATATTTTCCAAAACCATCGACGTTACGAGGCAGGTTACATAACCCAATTCGCAATACCACTACTTTACTATAAGCAAAAGAAACGGAAGGAAAAAAAAAGAAAAAAAATAAGTTTTTACAGAAACGATAGCATATATAACTGTCATTACCAACCAGGAACGATGATATATACAACTGTCACTACCAATTATGAATATTGATACTAAACGATTAATACGGACCGCACCACTTATATTGTCACTACTGGATTACGAATACGAACCAAAGCTATATTATTACTACTGGATACGGAACGAATAAAGAAAAAAAAAGATTGCCTGTGAGATATTATTATATATCTTTATAGATAGTATATTTAGGTAGCAGTACATTACGCTGTAAGGTATACTCTTATAGAATACATAATCACGTTTTATGTTACAGGCTGTACTTTTGCAGAGTATATGATAATGTGATACGCTGCAGATTACACTCTTATGCGTGGAGCGGTCTAGAAGAAGGTATTCCAAAGTGGTACGCTCTGGGCGAGGGCTTATAAGCCCTCACCTATAGAATATACCTCTGGATACTTCTTCTTAACTAACAATAATCTTTTATACTACAATACCAATCATTCTAATTAATCTTAAAATACCTTAGTTCATATGAACCTTATAGGCTTGAGACCATACCGACATGCACCGAACGAGTTTATTAAAATAAGTGGTCGCGATATCAAAATGATTCACCGTAATTACCACGACTCTTTAACGGAAATACTTAAGAGATATATACCTCCGGTATAATTATATTTCTATCCGGTCGTTAAATTTATACGGCTTTTCTTAATTAACTTTTAAAACGTCGTTTTAATTCTAAAACGTTTAATTTGTGGGCGAGTTCGCAGTACTTTCATAAAGTTATAATATAATTTACCCGGCTAACGCTTGCCGTATAAAATTTGTCGCGTATGTGTAACATTACGCGAAATCGTAAGTAATTACATTTTTCAACCGAAAGCTAATTTAATCCACTTGTTTAAATTAAAAGTATTTCGAATTGAATAACGAATAATACCTATATGTTTTAATCGCTTATAATTAATCCTTTCAATTCGACTAAAGTTGTATCTAAGCATTAAAGGTCAATAAATATAGCCTCAACATAATCGAGAAATTTACTTATATTACATAGACCCTCGTATCCGTTAACTTCATAATACGTTATAACCGCTTACTTGACCGTTAGTACATAATAACCCTATACGAAAAAAAAGGTATACCGACTTTTTCCAATTTATATTTTATAAGCTTTAAATATAAATTTAATTATTTAACGCTTAATCGCTCTCGTGAAAGCTAATTCGTCGAATTGCAATTAGTCAAATGGTTTTTGTTTTCTTTATACCGTTAAAAAACCAATATCAATCGAAGCTAATTTCACTTCAGACTATTAAATTTTAGTTACGACTGAAATAAAGTTAAATATAAGGTCGATAATTAAAGTCGATTAATTCGGTTATTATAAATATTTTATAATAGACGCAATATAACTTCCGGAATTGTACAAACGAGAAATATAGACTCAAGTTGGTTTCGCAAAAGCAAGAGGTATATTCATAATGGTGTGAAACTAGGTATTCTCCTGCGGCCTATCTTCCTCGATAATATTAAGATATAACGTAAAATTTTGAACGTTTACCATCAATTTGGTTATTATTAATTATATTATTTTTTCGTAGAAATAAAAATAATCTTTGATAATACATTATAATTCAACCTACGATAATAAGCCGAATAGGTACTAAGTAGAATTTACTAGTCAAGTATAACGAAAAACTAAAAATGGTTTCCATAGCCTATTATATAAGACCTATAGACATAGCCAGGATCCAACCCGTCACGTGCCCTCATACTTGCTATACACAGTCACGTAACGTATAGACTCAATGGCCAATGGTCTGAGTCCATAACATTAATATAATCGAAAATTTTACTTATATCGTATATACCTGTTGAAATAGTAATACATGAAGTGCACTAGGTCAAATTTGCTTGCAGTAAAGTTGACTGTACTGCAAGTTGAGTGAATTGTTTGTGCAGACTTATCGTATTAGGTGTAAGTAGAGTACGGTATGCTGCACTTCATACTAGGGCACAGGCCAAGCAATTGGCTATATAAATTACAGTGCAGACCGGCTAGCGGTCTGCCAAACCTAGAACAATACATCCACTACTTAACCAACATAATACTACTGTTACTTTGACCACGATTCGAATCGACAATGTTGCAACGTCTAAGACCTTACCAATACTGATCAGTGCTTATTGGCTTATGCACAGATTGGCCAAGTAAAAGAAGAAGCTACTTTCCGGTTACGCTTTGTAAAAAACCAAGGTAAAGGAAAGATTCTTATGGAGAGCCTTTACTATTGCGTCGGTTTTTACGGTAGTAAGTAGAAAAAACTTTTTGGCTACGTCGGTTTTCTCGGCAGCTTAAAGGTAACGATGGTATCGCTATCTAAAATACGAAGAAATCTTTACTAAAGATATTGCATAAAGAAGTTAAGATTAACTATCAGAAGTCTTAAAGTTCA
The DNA here is from genome assembly GCA_038502455.1 of Anisogramma anomala. Taxonomy (NCBI): domain Eukaryota; kingdom Fungi; phylum Ascomycota; class Sordariomycetes; order Diaporthales; family Gnomoniaceae; genus Anisogramma; species Anisogramma anomala. The sequence goes on from JASMMZ010000003.1 coordinate 329,282, forward strand.
GAAAGTTGGCAAAAGGCTAAGTCAATACTACTACGGGTGCTACCAATACAAAAAAGATGAAGTCATACGCTAAAAAACCTACAATGATAAACAATATTCAACCATACCTTTTGTATTAAACCTTTGCTTTTCCTTTACTCTTTTCACTTCCCCCAAGCTAATTTAATTATAAAGATAGCTGATTTAAGCGAAAAAAACCAGGAATCGCCAAGTCGCGTGAAATAAAACACGCCGCACGATCCAACGCCAAGTAACCAAACTCTCATACGACGTTACGCCAAAATACCAAGTCCTCTTCGCCTAAAGATTACCAATTACCTTACCCTACGCATTCTACACGTTCTTTACAAACTAAAAAACAAAAATGACTCTAAGTTAGGAATATATAAGGAATGTTAAATCCCTCAAAATAGTTTTCATCAACTACTATAACGAAAAGCTTTGAATTACAAGTGTTAATAAAAATTTAACTAAAGCTTGCCTAACTAATTACATTAGCCAGTATATTATCGACACGGACCTTAGTAACAAATGCAGCCATGGCTCCCATGTTATCTAGGACTTCCGTGAATTTTTTCAATATTGGATTCTTATCATGTAGAAGATAATCAATATACGGTGAAGGCCAGGTTAAAAAATGAGGTTACCCGCCGTAGAATTTACATCCCTAGAAATACACCGTTACGATTGGCGAAAACCTTTTTTAAACTAACTTAATGAAAAGACCCTCTTTAAAACTCTGATTCTTAACAATTCTAAGGAAAAAGGTCACTCGTTAAGGGATTTCAACTCTTACATATACGTTTTAGGGGACCTTTACTTTACCTTCAATTAAGTCAAGAATTATGAAGTATTATCGATAAAGAAACTGTTAACCTATTTGGTAACCTAATATCCATAAATAACAATATGAAGTACGCTTTAACCGGTGGTAAGATATATAAAGTAATGGTCTCTCACGCGGCTAAAGATATTAACGTTGACTATTTACATCAGTTAATGAAATAATATCGTTAAGTTTACCACAGCCTTTAGGTACATATCGCCTTTTAGTACTATAATCGATAAGTCCTTTAAAAAAATCCATACGATAGGTTTACTTACACGCGAAAACCTACTACAGGTCCTACTTCAAACCTTTACCCCTCGGGCCAGACGACAGGTTATTACCATGAACACTGGGCCTCGGAAGCTTTCAAATTTAAATTGCTAGGAAACACCAATTAAGACTGAGATAACTATCGAAATTTATGCCAAAACCTGTCAAAATGATTAATATCAACTATAAACTCTTTATGGACTTCGTCAAGATTTGGAACGACGTAGAGAAGTATAACGGAAATCCTTATAATCTTTTCGAAACCAGGATAATACCATTTTTAAATATCTGCAAATAGATAAAGGTTCTCCCTTTTGGTTTTCACTTATTGTTTCCCACAATGCCTATAAGGTACGCTGGAGACTACTACTTAAATTTTCTTACGTAAGTATCACGTTTTGCGAGATTTATAGTGGTATTAAGGTCCACTTCGAAAACAATGTTCACCTTATGTAATAACACATAGATTGGACTATTATGAGGTAAGCAATAATAACAGTTAAGTAAAAAGAGGAGGAAACACCAATAAATATACTTATCCAGATGATTAACAAGTAAATGTTATATCAAAAAGTAATAGGAAAAGCCAACATTAGTAAAGTTACACTTTGCAAAGAGGTATGGGCAGCAGTTACGAGCGTTAGCAAGTTTGAATACACCTTATAACATCTAAATATTATCTATAAAGACTTTTTTACCCAGTTACGTTCCTCATTTGCCACTGTAATAACGCGTATACAAAATTCGCTTAGTATGTACCTTTAAACCAGCAACTTCTATAAAGTAAATAAATAAAAGCTTTATGGTAGTTCATTACGTCGATCGCAAATACGTTTATGGGCGCTTTTAACGTCTAAGTTTTGTCCTACCGACTACAAACCAGAGATAGTAACATCGCTAACGCTAATGAAACCATGATTTCATCAAACCGGTTAACCGTAAGGATTTTTTTCGTAATAATGGCAAAAAAACATTAAATTTATAGTAAGTCTAGCTATTAGTTAACTTGGCACCCCCTCGCCGATTGAAATAATAAAAAGGTAATATATTTCGTTTAGTATCCTACCACCTTTAAATAACACCAATTGAATTAAATTGGAGACTTCGAGGGCAACGAGCTAGTTAACGGTAATGATAACCCTAAAAGATTCAATGTTATAAAGATACTGCTCCTCATATGGCTCAGTAATTAGCTGACTACGCCTTATTATACTGTTTAGGTGGTAAAAACCCTAACCTTTATTCTAATTAATTCACCAACCCCCTGTATACCTCTAACTTTCGTAATCGTTACGCAAACTACATATTTCAAAGTATTATACCTGACACAGAAGCAATAAGATATTTAACAGGAGGCTATTCGTAATATATGGCATTACGAAGGAAAAGTACTATAACTATTAAGATTCATCGTTGGGATATTAGTAAAGCTAAAATTGGCCTTAACTAGGTAAACAACTATCGTCAATATGGATAACATTAGTTTAAACTATTATAAAAATAATTCTGTTTTATAAACTTAAGCTGTTTCAACCTATTTTTGTTTACTTAAAAGATATAAAAACCCTCGGTATTAACGTTGACATTAATACAAACTAACTAGTTAAAAAATGCTAAGGGTTTCCCCTTACCTTGAAAAAAGGTACTTATGATTTTATTTTTATGACCCAGAAAAAGTAGTATTAAACCGGAAAAAACGGAAAATACGTTAATTACATCGGCTTTCTAATTACTTAGCCATTAATAGGCTATAGAAGGGCCATAAGTCTATAGAAAATAAATATGTAAAATACTTCGCCTTAAAATCTATTAAAAGACTTTATTACTATTGTTAAACGTATATCTTGATCTTCCGAATATTTAAGTTTATATTAAAAAACGATGATTATTTCTACTACAAGATCTTCGTTAATATGTTTCATTTAAATAAGCAACCTATTTTTCACGTTGTTAATCTTATAATTTCCTTTTACGAAGGTAAATTTATAAAGTTACTTTCGTCGAAGAATACGTGGAAAACACTCAGGATACTGTGAATTAACACGTACCTGTCTCTACTTAACGTCTTTATACCCGATACCAGCACCAACTTTACGGCGACGGTGTTTTAGGAAAATACCACGATAATATATATCCAATACCAACAGGTACCTATAAAAGCTTATTAAAGTAAAGAAAGGTTAAAATGACATACGCTTTACTTCGTCGAGCGTATAATATTATTACGTTAGAAATTAAAAAAAATATGGATCCGAAGGCACGCCTATAAATAACGGTTAAAAGCCTAAACGACACTATAGGTTCTAATGAACTAGTACTAACGCTATTGATATTCGGAACGTACCTACTTCTAACGAGTAAATCTCCGCCCTCGATAAGCATATAAAATCGTGTTACGTCCTACGGATAAGTTTTAAGGGAATTATTAAGGGAATCGGCACGACGCCAGGTTAATAATTCCTTTAACGCCAAAAACAGCGTCTTAACAATCAACGTACTTGCGCTGCCGTTGTAAAGTAAAATCCTTGTGTAGCAGGAGCCGGGAAAATAAAAAGGCCTACACAGGATTTTAAGTATCGCGAATTCCGAAGTGGTTATGAAAACTACTAACGGTCTTATATCTTTTCAAAGAACTTAGGTTAACCCTTATATTAAGGTTAAACCACTGCTAATACAATTATATCTGATATGAAAATCAACACCTAATGATCAATACATGAAACCCTAGTAACCCATTCGTTATATTCATTTAATAAGTCAAAAACAAGGAGAGAGTTTATTAGGGTATTATTGATAACCTCTCCTAAAGGGACATAATGAGAGGTATAATTTTAAAATATATTACCAAATTAAACCAACAAAGCTATCCAAGTATTAAAGAATAAAAAAAAGTTTGATAACTTCTTATTCCAAATTTGTGAGCTCAATAACGACAACTGTAATCGCATATATATTATTATCATAAAAAGCAATATAATTATAGAAACTTTGAGGTTGTTGTTGCCGGTATTGCCGCCACAAACGTAATTATTCTATATAAAGTTCTTATCTTTTTGCAGTAATATCAAAATTGACGGGAAAATGATCTTTTTCACATAGATGAAAGCTGAATTCTGAAATAACTTGCGCTTTGTCATAACCTTTTACGTAGAATATATATATATATATATATATATCGAAAAACGTTTTCGGTTACTTAAAATTATTAAGTTTAACTCATTAACGATTAACTCTATTGAACTTAATATCGAATTCATATCTGAATTCTAAGGAATTTGACATATTATTTTCATTATCAGATGATTAGACACAACTTATAATATGTAGTAACAAAGAAGCTAGGTTATCATTATTTGTAAAGTCGGTAACATACGAAAGCTACATATTTATAACTTACTTCCTAACGAAAATTTACTTATTAAACGCGGAAAACATTATGATTACAAACAAAAAAAATGTGTCATCAATAATTTTGAACCACCAAATTATATCTATAAACATAACTAATATATTGGCGTTATACTATTACAAATTCATGCTTTATTTTTAAACAATGAAGTTCCACTCGGTAACTTCACCCGAAAAATCTTGGTAAACCACTTTTATTAAACAGTATCATAGTCGTAATATGCCAATAAAGCTCTCTAAGGGTATTTTTATAATTAATACTTAACTCATGCGGTAAATCTCAATATTAGAATTCAAATAATTATTCGAATCAATATTTTCAAGTATAGCTTTTTGAAAACAATAAAAACATCACCATAAACAAAGAATCTCAGAATTTATGAAATACGACTAAACCAAAGTTGTTGCTTAAAGAAGTTTAATATTTTCAATAATCATTGAATTCAAAGGAAGAAAAAAAAAGAATATTTACGATGTATCGTTTATGAATAATATGTAAACGACAAGCACTTATCGCACAAATATATACAAATATAATATATAATTATAATCAAGAATGAATCCAGTAACAAGAATATAAGGGCTAGCTCCCTGGTAAGCAAAAAGCAGACATAAGACTATAATATAACGGCTAATTTTAACGTCAAATTTTAGAAATATGTTTAATATATATATTTTAGTGGTTGAGTGATATCGTCGCTCCTTACTGGTACTTCAAAATACCATCACAATTCAACGTTCTTCTTTTGTAACTTATACCCAGTAGAATAATAAGTAAATTATTTCGCATAATTATTTCTACCATCACTAAGTGTTTAAAGGAAGGCTTCCTTTATCTGTCACATGATTTATTTGTGCTTAACCCAATAAACTCTAATCATTATTGATTGGACTTTGTCATTGTAACGTAGTCGATTCGAGTTTTTGGTTGAAGTAACTGGTGTATTAAATTGATAGTATTGTTTTTATCTTTCAAATTTGGTAGACCGGAAGCTGATTTGATCATTAGTTTGTATGAATTTTTTTTTGACTCGTATCAAACATTAAATCAAGCATGATATTGTAGTTGGCTTGCAGTTAATACAATCAAATAGGCTGTAAAACAATTGACTGCAGTACAAACAAGATTCTTTATATAAATTCATTTATTCATTAACTCATCGACTACTCCATTTCTATAGATTTGTCGTATATTCGTTTTTTCCAGTAGTCATTTTCAATATTTGCTAATTTTTGTTGTCTTTATATAGCAACTTTTTACTGTTTAGGTTTTCATTTTTTGAAAAAGAGCTAATTACTATGCAATATAGTCGTATAAACTAACTTATAGCATCCTTGTACACGTCAGATTTTTTAACGTTGTTTTAAATGTTTTATTACCCTTGTAGGGTTTTTTTATACAACACCATCTACTCAACTGATGTGACAACACTTCCTACCGTTTTTGGTTTCTTTATTGTTGCACTATTGTTACTTTTCATACTTGAATTACCTCACTTGAATAAGCAGCTATCATCGCGCGAGTCCGTGAATATGTAAATAGATAGATCGGGCTAGATGAATTTGCTACCCCAACACATGCACTTTATTCCACTATAATATCGTTAATTAACTTTAGCAACACTCTAATTTTTTCCGACTACCATTTTTTGGCCATAAAAAGTGTTGTTGGCTCGGCGTACCACTCGCGTAATAGTACATTTAAAAAAAAAACTCTTACAAACAACGATTTCGTTCCTTATTACTTGTGTTAACATAGCTTCTTGAACTTGTACTACGGTATAATAAAGTCCGATTTTATATTTAAAGTTTCCTTTTTTTATTAGAAACACTTGTATATTACGTTCTTTATAACCTATTACTACCTACCCCGGTTCCTTGCCCGCTTAACAGGGTTTTACGCTTTACTTCGGATAGTTTTAGCTGTCTATGAAAGAATTTTCTCGGTTCATTACGAGCTTATTGGTGAATCTATTTAATATTTCTTACAATTTTTGGATTCTTGGTCTCTGGTAAAAAGATGGTTCGCCGAACGAGTTGTGAAGAATATCTTCCTTATTGCCGTAGACTCTCAATCAGATGATATGTGTTTTACAGGTTCTTTGACCTTTTTTGTACAGTTATCAAATCTTTTAGGCGAATAGGCGTCAAATAGAGACTTTTTTTTTAACCAAATATCACAAGTCAATTAAAGCTACAGATATTACGCCTGTATAATATTATAGATTTCCAAATTAGGAGATATCTTCAAACTTTAGTTGAAATGTTAATTTAGGGTTCGGTTTCCAATTCAAGGTAATTACCTAATCATATGTTCTATAGGTAAAAGCTACGGTATTTTGTTGTATTACAAGTGGAATGAGTTAAAAACTTATTCGAAGTACCGAGTGTTACATCGCTCTTTTTACGTGTTATATGAATTATCTGATACAAATATACTATAAATTAGTGATACAGTTGGGTTTAAAGCAGGAAGTGAAGATCCACACTGTTAACATAACGCTCTACTAATATATAACAACTACGTTAAACATATTGTTAATAAATTAGCAACAGGAGTAAAGACTATATTTTCAATTTTATATATCTTTATATTACTAGAACCTGGTAGTTCATTCAATAGGTTGTAGGGTGTAGCTCATGAAAAGTGGATTTTCAATAGAGTTGTAAACAGTATAAGGTGAGATCACTCAAATTGCGAGTCTTCCCACCAGAGTTTGCACTTAGTTAGCAACAGTAACAATCGCCATGTATTATCAATATAGTGGGCACTTCCCGGTGTTGGTAGATTAAAAACACACCAAATCTACACCCGACGCATAGGGCTTGCCTAAAACAGACGCTAGACCTCTGCAAAAAAATCTGGAACCCTAGCAAAAACACTAAACAACTCAACCTCGTTCGGTGTAAAAGGCACTAAGTATATACCAACATTGAATATTTAAATTTAAAACTATTTATATGGCTTTTGACGCATAAAACTCTAACCTTAAAATCCGCGAAGTTGTACATCAAACTTCCAAATAAATTATTAACGTTTTCGTTAATCGCTTTAATAAATCAGGCTATACCGAATCTCACGATTTATCGTTACTTATTACTATGTACATTACTAGCAATATTGCGGGTAAGGATCTGGCACATTAATTGAAAGAGCCTTCACTAATAGAAATCAAATAAAACTACAAAACCGTTCGCAGACTTTTCTTTATCATACTAAATCATTTTACATTGTGGACTTTCATTAGAAATATAATGACGCGTTATATCGTATCACCAATCTTCCTCCTTCCAAGTTGACTGGAAACCACGTCCTTCGCCAATACAAAAAAATACAGAATCCTTCGTTTATAATCGTGAAAGATCCCTAACAAAAAGGAATGAGATTTTTTTTTTATATAAAGAGGTGTATATATCCAATTAGCTCTGGATAAAACTCAATTATGAACCTTAAAATCATATTATAAATGCTTCAATTACGACTTTTTTTTACTTTTAAATTTATAATATCCATTATAAACTGAGAATCTAGGCTTCAATATTCCATCAAAAACCTAATATGAATTTATTAACAAGGTAGAAAAATATTATTATGGTTAGCTAGTAAACAAAACTAAAATTAACAAAGAAACTTCTGGGAATGAATATCGATTGTTCAAAAATATGGCGAGAATGCAATTAATCCACAATTGATTAGGATGCTCAGCTACATAATATCGCTAAGTGAGTTTCATAAATTGAATTTTTTGCCCTTTCGAATTAAACGTTTTCATTGGAATGGTCAGATGTTATTATTATTCAATTTTTATTAAAGTCTTGCAAAAGTCCCTGCTAAAATACCAATAAGAATTTATGGTTGAGACTAGAAGTAATAAACCACATAAAAATATTATGAAACAACAAAAACTATTTTACAAAAATGTTAATCTATCTTGCAATAGTGTAAATAGTGTGACCAAATGTAAAAAATATTTTTGAAACTTTACATATAAATAATATCATGATATAAAATTTGTCTTGAGTAATCAGATATCCTAATATTCCAAACGATGAAATAGTTTACTGAATAAAAGGAAAACCCGTGTGAATAATTAATGTAGTGTTTTGAAGAACTTAAATTATATAAAGTTTATCAACTTGTTTCTAATTATACTTTTAACTAACCACATGACATGAAGTCTAGAAAATAGGTTTCTACGAAATTACTCTTTAAACGAAAAATAAAGGCTTTCTAATGTAGTTATTATGCTTTGAGTAGGTAATGAATAAAGTTCATTTAAAACATCCAAGAAAAATAAATTGAACTATAGTAAAAGATAATACTAAAAGTTTGTAATCAGTTTAACCACGAGTGTATAACATGCGATCCAAGAATTTAAACGGGTGGCCGAGTTTTAATGTTGAAATATTATTTTCACTTTCGTCATCTCGTCGCAATTTATATAAAATTCTTTTTTATACGGAATCAACATAATATTTGGACTAGAAGAGAAGTCTCAAAAAATTCATTTTTTTGGCTTCAGACAAGTCTATGGAGACATTGAACTTATCAAAAGCCATTGCGTAATTATCGAATATCAGATCAAGAACAAAATGATCTTTTTATATACGAAAATTATTAGTTTATAGCTTTGATAAATTTAATGAGGCATTGAAAAGAAGATTCAAACGTACGGGGAGATTAATAACCTCCAGATTTGAAGAATTGAGGTAAATATAAGCATTCATAAATCATTTATTCGCTGTATCTGTGGAAATTATGTTTGGTAAAGTTTGATTCATAGTTTTTGGGTTCGTTTTTAAATTGAAAAAAAAAAAACACAATTAGCCACGAATTATCAATTAAAATGGGGTGAAACCGACTATAAGTCGATAAAAAGCACGTTATTCCAACTTTGAAGCATTGTAATATAGTTCAGTTATAGTAAAGCATTTGTTTAGGAATAGAAAAGGTTGAATTCCTGTATCTAGAATATAGTAGCTGGAAACCAAAACATGGTGTTTTTGTTAACTAGAAAATTATTATAGCAAAACCGTGATTTAAGTTGCTATAAGTTTGAAATGAAAAAGAGCGATCGAGGTTCGGATAATGTAGTCGTAAACGCACATAAAAAAGTTTTTAAAATATATTAAAAAATGAGTTTATTCATACGTCGATACAATTTTTATAAACTGCATAAAGTTTTGTTGGTTATGGTTGGTAGGCCTGCCTATAGATGTAGGTCTTTCGTTGCAACGTAGTTGATTCGAATAACTGTGGTCGAAGTAACTGGTGCTGCATTCAAATTAATTGATTGATATTGGTTGTAAGTTCTGAGTTTAGTAGACCGCTTGCCGGTTTGCACACCAATTTGTATGGCCAAACGCTATGGCCTGTGCCCAATTTTGAAGTGGGCATATACTGTATCGCCCTTACAATGTAATGTATTCAAATCTCACAAGCTACAGTTAATTTTTGGAACGTACAATCAATTTTACTATAAGTAAAATTGACTTAACTGTACCGCATTTGACTGTTATTTCAACCGTTACAGTAATTACCGACCTTAAAAAGTATTTCTAAATGGTCTTTAACGAGTAAATCGGTTTGAAACTTGAACGAAACTTGCAATAGATAAAGAAAATATGATATTATTTTCGTAAAACATCAAACTAGTTTTAAGAAGATTTTGAATGCTTTCAAGTAAATAGTGAATATTAATATACTAAAGATTTAAATATGTTTTAGGTGGTAAAGAAACCAAAACCATCAATGTTGACACCTAACAGTTTTACAAAATAAACTTGAGTGTAGAATCTTTCGCGTGATAGAGATAAGCTTTCTCTTGAAAACAAAACGATGATTTGTTTTAAAAAGATAAGGAACTCATCGAATGCATTCGAAAAGATAAACATATAGTCGATAAAATCTTTGCAAAATTAATGAACTAGTTTAAGTATATAGCTTATATTTCTTTGTATATAAAACGGAAAATTTTGAAAATATTTCAAAGCTACTTTTAATCATTTAAATTATTGGTTACTAACTATTGCAAAGAAATTTCAATAAATTAGGTTAATAATTATTTCAATCTATGTTATAGTGTTCATTATTAACATCCACTTTTTTTCCGTAAGAATGTGTTAATTTGGTTTTAAAGCTTTATAAGAAATTATCTCAAACAATCTATTCATTTAATATTTATAGGTCAAATATCACTCGTAATTTTTGATTGTTATGTTTCAAGCGCTAGATAACAAAGACTAATAATATAACCAGTGAGATATTATCAAAGTATTTCATATAACTTCATTTATAATGTTTGTGACATATAAATTCCAAAGTAATTTGTTACGTTGAAAGACCGTATAAGCGTAAAAGTTTATTTCATTATGATTCTAACGTTTGAATAATCTTACTTGCTTCATTTAAGTTCATGAGACTTCGATTGAATTTGTATCTCTTTATAAATGAAAACAATTATTTGCAAATTGGTACAAATGACGAAGCTATATTTTCTGTCAATGATGTTAATATGAATACTTTAAGTAATTCAAATTACGTTAATATTGTTGATAGTTTGGATATCTAATAGAAAAATGTAGCAGGGAAAGTACGTTATTGTTTGGTTAAATTGTATTCAATCTACAGTTAGTTGTCTCCGATTCCAGGTAAAACGATAACGTCGGTAAAAGTAGTAAACATTTTCTAAGCAAAAAAAGTCTGGAAAAAGTTCATAGCATGTGAAAAAGGTGCATAAATAACATGATAACTTATGTTTAATTCAACGTTTAACGTAAAAATCGTCGTTTTAACATGAAGAATTTCAAAGCGGGTAAATCACATCACATCATATAATAACATAACTTGCAAAGGCTAATTTATTAATGAAGAGATTATCGCTAATTTATTATCACAAATTGACTTGAAGACCACTCCGTTCAAATGGAATTAAAAGTATATCGAATTCTTCCATTCGGCTATTATTCTGCTTCTGATATATTCAGAAACTTTTACAATTTCCTTCGTTGAATTGTATGGTTCAATGGTATATATTGTATTGGAACATATAAATGTATTTAAGAAGACGAGATATTAAAAATTAGATAATAGAAAACGTTCTTTTCCTTAGAAATTCCACTTATTCTATTTATACAGATATTATTTAACCTCAATTTACAACCTTCATAATTATAAATTTCACGTTCCTCTTGCTCGTTGTCTAAACAGATTTGTAAATAGTAATTGCCACGTCTAATTCATCATTTGAAAAACAAATTACATTTCGCGAAATAAAAACGTCAATCTCACAAAGCTTTATCAAAATATTGGAGACATTTGCATTAACTTCCAGCCGATTATTAATCTAAACTTGAACTTCTTTGTGTAATGACTTCGAAATATTGTTAAACTTATAATTAAAGGTCAAAAACATCTCATAATTTGTGAACAATCCTATAAAAGAAAGGTAAATTACGGTATTCAATGGTTATTCGTTCAGTATCTATTAAGAAACCTAGTAATGAAAGCATTTATGATTTTTAAGATACCCCGTACTCCAATTTTACGACTATTGTAGGAAATCAACTAAAATTTCTACCAATACATCGTCCAACTTTATAAAAAGACAAAAACATCTCAACTAATTAACTTTAAACACCAGAATCTGAGTTTATGAAGCAGTCGAACTTTCGAAAAAAGTTTGAAATATCGTTCTAAAGAATATCTTTGCCTATTGTAACTATATTGAATATGATTTAGTAGGGGTATTAAAAATCAAATATTACCACTTATTTTCGTTTCAAACGTCGAATTACTACTGAATATTAAGAGATAGGTTAGAAACGTTTTTGGATAACACAGGGATAGTTTAGTTTGTTTTTTGGGGGGGCTTTTCAGTTATATTTACGAGAAATTGAATCTTGATTTCAAGCTCGTATATCGTTCTCGCAAATATAGCTAAAATTATTGTAATGAATACGACGGGGCGATTCTTTTCGACGACAAGGAAAAGACTTATGACGACGAAAAATTTCATCCTCTAAACAGGAAAGGGGCTCATCATGACGAGAAACGCTAATGGAGATGCTTTCCTCAATATTGTAGAGTTTGTTAAAGCTTTTATCCATTTCTTTACGAAATCATGCCAGATTGTTTCCTTTAACCAAGGTAAGAGCGCCTAGAATAATAACAACTGATTGTTAAGCGGCGTTCTTAATAAAAGTTTTGGTATCAATTGACGATATTGATTGACGCGGTATATTAAGGGCGTTATGAAAATGAATTGGGACTATCGAAAGTGATAGAAGAGGGATCTTTTATAATGACTTACGGGTAGGCGTTATAGTAGGAGGAGTGGAAGTTTATTGACCCTTCATTTAACATAATGGGGTAGTTAGTAACAACGGATCTGCTAATAAATCTCGCAATTTCCTGCTGTTTGTAGAAATTAACGAGGAAGTAAATCGATGGATAGCTAAATTAGTAAGAGAAGAATAGATAATGATAAAAGCAAAGAGAAAAATTGTTGTATTAATTGCTATAAGGTGACCCTTTGGAGCTAATAACAATATTCATTATCTGATGAAATTTCAAAAAAACTTTTAGTGTCAACTTAACTAGTGCTTACAGCTACCATTTGTTGGAACGGCGTAGTGGTGTTGATTTTAAATGGTAATGAAGAATGAAAAAGTTATGTCCAAATCTCAATTACTAAGTTTGCAGTAAAAATAGTTATATATAATAATAAATAAAGGGAAGGTCTGTTGATGTACCTGGACTAAGTTCAATACCATTCGCTGTTATGTTCGTAAAAAAACATCATAAAGTTCGTCATTTGTTATAGCGACAATATCATTAGGAACAAGCTCTCTTCTAAAAAAAAATGATATTAACGCTACCCTACTTATTCGAAAGAATCTCTGATACGAACCATTAATCTTGGTATAGATACAAGGAAGAGGGAGTTATAGGTATGATTTATACGTTTTTTTGAAAACCCTCGATCGAAATCTAAGGAAAAGTAAAATAATCGCTATTTAGGCACGGATTATACGAATTGATCCCTACCCGTTAATGAACAGAAAAGAATATTTACATAATATTAACTACCTAAATAGTTTTGTCTTTTGAGCTTTTTGCATCTTTCAGTTAATTTAATGGTAAGAAAGAACTTAAAATAATAAATAAACTACATAAATTTACATTTTAAGATTACAACTATCTATTGTTGATAGATTCTACCAGTGATAGACATTAGAACTTTGCAACGTTGTGGATTCGAATCGTTCGAAGTAACCGTAGTATTACTTGGTGAAGTGAGAAATATATTACTATGAGTTAAGCTGACTGTTAGCTTGTTTTCCTACAAATTTATATTTATAATTTATCAACCGGTACTCTATTTAAAAGTAGGTATATATTCCACTTGACCTTGAAGTTAACACAGTTGACCTATCAAAAAATAAATTTACTTTTCAGTTAATACATTCAACTTACTTAATAGTATCGTTGACTGACTAAATTTCAATTATTACTGTTCTGATAATAACTGTTTTTTTTTATATATACAACAATATGGTCGACCACTTTTTTACTAAAGTTTCTGAAGTAAATTCTCGTCCGCCAGCTTGATACCTGTTAATTCCAACGGATTTCATTTTCAAATTAACTTCAATTATGATTTATTTCCCTACAGTTTCGAATTTGGACTTTATTAACTCCTATATATAAGTCTTCCTCCATAGAATTATACGTACCTCACAATTGACGGTGCTTATTCATTCAGTCCCCGAATTCAATTACTTGATAGTATTCCTGTTTAGCACAGTATTTCCGACTTGCCTTCTCGTCGTTTCGTAACCTGATCTTATCAGATAGCCTCTTAACGTAACCTTAGATACGTATCATCAACTTATTATTGTTTATAAACTCTTGTAGAACTTAATTAAATACTGAATTCGTTATGGCGTTTGTCAGGTTGTTTTTACCAGCAATTTACCTGAATTTCTTTTTTTTCTTACTTTTTTAACCTTTGCGGATTGCCAACACATCAATTATTAGGGGTTTTTCTCTATTTATTCCCAGTTTATAAACGTATTCGAATAGACTTCACGAGTCCGTACAGCTAACAACAGGGATAGATGTAAACTATAGTTGCCTGATGACGATATCGAGAATTTCTCATATAGTTATGCCTGCGTTAAAGCCCGCTATTATGTTGTAGACTTTCGAAACCAGTTCGCTTTATATAGTCTGTTTGTATTGTGCAAAGTTCTAATGGATTGAAGTTATAGTGAATACAAATTTTCCTTTTCGTAATTTATCTTTATTGATGATGGCTACGTGAAATCAAATGTGTAAAGATAATTTGGTGTTTTTGGAAAAAAGTCGAGGTATAAAATAATCAATTTGATTTTGAATTCATTAGTTGAAACTATATTCATCCCATGGTACAAATTTTTCATCCATTAAATCGATCTCTTATCAATCGATTGTAATCGTAATTTGTTGAGTTTTGAACACATGTTATGACTAAAACATCTTATAAAAACCCTGGTTTGCATAAATTCACAATATGACTGCTATAACAACCTACAACTAGTATTTTTAGGTTTGTTCTACGTTCATCTTATCAATTGTAGCTGGTTTACAACATTCCCATTTTAACAAAAGCTGAAATATAAATATTAATATCGTTCACACTATTCTAAAAAATTAATAATCCATAAAATTCTAGGCATTTACATTTTGTTAAAGTTTCAATTTATTTGTTGTTTCATAACTTTAAGTTCCTAAAGATATGTGGTTTCGATGTTATAAAGTTAGCAATTTTCATTCAAGGTCTATAGTTAATTTATATGCCTACTAAACCAAAATTATCTCAGAACTTAATTATAAAATACAGGTCGTAAATTCAAGATTGAATATTTATCCTCGATTGTAAATACAATTTATAGGTCAAGAACTAATAAACAACTGCTTTGACCACTTCTAATAGTAGTTTAACGTATATTATTACCGTTTTAATTGGTTTTTGTTGCGGATTCTTTACGATAATTTCAATAGGACGATCTTTTGAAAATCATTTTTTTACTGCATATACATTTAATTCATGTTATGGCTATTCAAGATAATTTTACATTGCTCTTGGTTAATAAAGTTGCTGTCTCTAGAATGATAAAAAATGAATTGATTATTTGAATTGTTTACGAGTACCTAGAGATCCGGCTTTTACCTTTATTCACGAATCCCTAATTGATGAAACGTGACTTTTCGTATGGCCTCCCTGTAGTTTTTCGTTTAACCATGTAAATAATCATCAACTAATAGACTATGGCATTTGAGTTTTGGAAGTTGAATTATTGTTTGGTTATAAATTGTGCAACCTATCGAGTAAAGATTCCATTACTTTGAATCATATTGCTTTCTTTATAAGAAATGTTCAAATTCTTAATCATTTCTTTTGTGCGAATTTTGAAGGCTAAGTATGAATCATTTTTTTCGTGTTTACCTAAATAGCATGGAAAATACGGCCTAGTATATATTTCTTATTTTTATTGTTCCTCTAATTTATTGGCCGGCTGCACCATTGTCATTTTAATGGTTTGTCGATTGTTAGAGGAGGGGATTGTATTATCTAATTAGTTTAGCTTATAGATCTTTATTATTATTATGATTTTTACTATTAATCGCCATAATGTAGGATTTGACCTGAGTTGTGCAAAACGTTGTAAGACCGTTAACAATTTCAATAAATACTTCAGGAATGGCGATACTTAAGATTTTGAATGGGTTATCCTATTTTCCTGGCTTTCGCTACAAAAAATATTCCTTGTATGATGGCAAAGTTAACATTTCGATCATCATGAGAACGTTTCTAGTGTTGAGGGTATAATTGACTTGGCGCCTATCAGATTCCTTCTGAAATTTCTTCAACACCTTACCTTACACTATAAGTATCTTCTAAGTACTTCCTAATAATAGATATTCACTCGTTAGATGGGGATATGATCCAAAGACTAGCAAAGTTAATATTAAAGCCATCAAAGCACACAATATTATTTAAACCCTTGACCTCTATCTGAAAACGTACCTAATAATCCGTAAAGCTTCCAATGTCCAGAGTAAGGATGTTATACACTGAAAAATAATACATGTACTATCTTTATCTTGCCAAAATTCTAATAAACTTCAATAACTATTTGTTTAGATTTAATAGCTATTATCTAAAAATAGGCTTGAAATACCACTGCCAAAAAATGAATGCTAATATCGTAAACAACGACGTTTGTTGAACCTATATACGTGTCAATCCACAAAATCCTTAAAGTTTCTCAAGTATCCTTCGCCAATGACCACTGAAAAAACTTAATGTCATAGGGAAAAAATTGAGTTTACAACAAAAAAAAGAAACTTCTTATTTAAAAACAATACCTTCTTAAAAATATGATAATGAAAGTCTTTTTTCTAACGTCTATGTAAACCTTCGGAGGGTTTAGAAATACGTTTTCCAATGATGACGACTCATTTCAATTTTATTTCAAAATATTCTTTATGCTTTTACCTTAAAGACTTAACGAATTTGTACAGTCTGTTAACAGCTAGATAATTAAGATGTCGGTATAGTTAATACATTTCTAACTCTATTAGGTTTAAAAATGTTACCCTTAGCCCATAATAAGAAAACCAAAAGTATATCTACTTCATGGCAAAGGGAAACCATTAGCCGTTTTTAACTAGTTTCTCAGCGTTAGTCGCGACGTTGATGTTAATTATCTTTTTGTTTTATAGATCTAGGAATGGGGTAGGGAACTTCAAAATTGAAAGGAAAATCAACCCAAAAATTATTTTATAATAGTTCATTTTAATAATCTTGTTATTCAAATGTGTCAACACCAAATTGAATGATACTACCATCTTAACGGTTGATTTTAATAAGCATAATACTTTCCCGTCGCCATACAATATATTTCGAATAATCTCATATTAAATAATTTATAGTTCCTGTGTTTTTCATTATACCTTAAAAAGTATAATCCTCATAATGATCATGAAAGTTCATTGTGTATAACTGGTCAAATACATATTTCTCAGAACAAATGTAAGGCTCTTCGATGATAAAACGGTACAAAAAGGCGTGCTCGACTAGTCATTATGCCGCTTCAAAAACAGTATCTTTATGATACGTAAATTATTTCAATGCATTATCATAGTCAATAGCTTTGTTGCCATTGTAATACAAAATATAATCCAAATAATCTTATTTAGAAATAAGAGGTTATTATTTCAAATATATTACCTGTTATTCATAAAGCTCGGTCAGACGGTAACAAGTTAAATAATAACTGAAAATACCATAAATCCTATACCTGTTACCATTATCAAAATCATAATTCTTATAGTTACCAGTTTTGCTTAAACATTACTGTTACTATCGCTAATATAACTTATAACCCAGAGAATTTCAACTCGATCCCAAAAGCTACAGCGTTTAGTACTTACGGTTGATATAGTGCGTTATCGGAAAATATTTGAAATTCCGATCGCGAAAGCTGTTAGCTTCAAGGTAAATAACAACTGAATTTGGTTTACGTGCCATTATATTCGCCAAAAATAACCGCAAATGGTTAAAAAATCCGTTATAGTTGGCATTGAAACATTATAAGGCGTATTCAAGCTCACCAACGTATAATGATCATAATAAATACCCGTGAGTATATAGAAGGTGTCGGAGGGTTTATGTTATCAAGAAAGTAGCACAGGTGCTGAGTGAATAATATCGCAACCGTGAAAGTAATGATCAAAAGCCGTGAGGCTATTCAGGTATGTAGACTGAAAATTTAGATTGACAACTGAAGAGCTATGAAGGAAATACTATCTATGCAGTGATGATCGTGTCCTTATATATCTGTGCCTACATACTATTTTCAGTCCTGGATAGCTTAGATAGCAAGATATCCAACATATCTTATGCTTCCGTGCATTAACCCTAACCCTGGGTTTCTAACATAAAATATGTTCTCCACTTGATATGTTGATCATCAGGCTCTTAATGGCGCAGCCGACTGCTGGCCTGTTTCATTACCCGCAGTTGTTCCTTGGGTCATAACAACATGGAGTTACGGTTCCCAAAAAGTTCTTTCGACTTTAAACACGTTTAGCCTATATTACCTAAAACGACTTCGGTAATCTTCCTTTAATACAAAGGATTTCTAAACTGACTAAAAACATCCACGTTTTCTCGCAACCAATATAAAGTTTTTTAACTTCCTACGGCCTGTTGTACTAACCCTACAGTTTTCTTGTACCTTCTTTATCAACCCTACGGGCGAACTAACCATAAAGGTAATAACCTGTTCCTTTAAAAACTAATACGTTAGCCTAAAATGCCAATATACCATAATTTTTACCGATAGATCTAAGTAACATTTTTATCATAGGCCTTACGCCGGATACAAATACATAGTAAATCAGATTAGGTGTATTATTATGAAAGAAACCGATAGCTTATACGATGATACGTATGTTTTTAACGCGAAAACTATTAACGTTTTTAGCGGCTTTGAAACATCTTCGCGTAACACTTTGGGTGAAAAAACGATTTACGCAAGGGACATATGTATAATTTAAGGCTTAACTAAAGAATCCATCACCATTTTTCAATAATCTTTCCGAAGTTTCTAAGCTGTAGTCGAAACTTTTCCGAACCTTATTAAGGTTCAATAAAGATCCGAACATATTAAAATCGTCAGAAACGAGGCTATGAACAAACTCATCACCAAAGAGCTAAATCACTTACCTCTTTGAAAAGTAATAATATACTCTTTATAAATATTGTAAAGTCGTTACTATAATTTAACTTTAAAGCCGCGAAAACGGAGGGGTACGTTTTAAAAAAAGGCTAAATTATCTGCTGAATATAAGGGTTAAAATCTTACGTATACGACTAGGTTTAAACCTAAATTCGACATATTTTGCAAATCCGGTACATTTTTACCTTTAATATTTTTATTACAGTCATTTTATACCGTCTTCTAAAGATATATTTTGTGTACGGGAACTAAGCTTCGTACTTTCGAAAATTGAGCTCCTTGAGAAGAAACTACGATATTATCGTCGTAATAGCAAACGTGACGTAGTTTATCTAGTCTATTACCCGGCTTCGTTACAGGTCCGAAAACCTTGATAATGTATCCTAAATAAACCTCCAGACGGAGGAATATGTAATACCTTTATAAGAAGGTTTTTTATAAACCTATAGTTTTCCAGAATTTTTTCCATATTCATAATTATGTTTTAAAATACAAATATAATAAAATTATAGATTTATAAAACCGCGTTTACTGCCCGCTAATCACAACGAGGTTTTACGCCTGCTAGTAATTACGTATAAAGCCCGTCGACTTATACATATATATTGCCGCCAATATTATAGTTATTATGATCACCACTACTAATACGTGGGAATTTTACCCTTTACTAACTTTACTACGACCGCAACCAAAGCCTTTACGACGGCTACCTGGTAAGCTCACCCTCTTCGAAAAATAATTATAGGTCCTAAAAAGTGATTCAGGATAATACAAGGGCTGGGGATGCGTTAAACAATAGAGGCAGCGACAGGTAAACGGGTAATAAATTAGTTAGGAATCAAACCTATCCCTACTATGCTATTAAACTTGTCGTCATCGCTAATATTTACCTAAACACTCCTAATAACGGGACCCTGTCGCCCTAATAAGGCTTTTATAACGGCCTACACCATATCATCCTCTGCTGCTTCTACAATAACGCGTAAGGGTCTTTGTAATACGGTTGAGCACTTAAAGAGCACCTTCTCTGCAATGGCAGCGCGATAAGCAGCTAACGGCTCGACGGTATTAAGGGCGACAGAAATACACCTACCTTTACGTTTAATTACTACCGTTATACATTGGGTCTGGTTACTTGTAATATGGATATTAAAGTGGTTATACGCGTATAACGAGCGTATTTTATGCCCTTTCCTGCCTCAATACAGGCTCTATTACTAACCCCCACCAAAAAATACCGCACGTAACTCGTATAAGGTTACGCCCCGTCAAATGAAAAACGGAGGCTAGTAAGGTAGATTAAAGAGTCGCAAAAAAGAAGGAAGGAAAAAATAAAAAGATAGGGGAAGGAGTCGTACCTAAGATGCGTTAGATGCGCTTAAAATATAGGGGCTCCTTAGCCCTAACGTAGCGGGCACGGGCATAAGTAATACGATATTGATGGGTAAATACCACTAAATAACAAAATTAGCCAAAATACTCCGGTTAAAAAGAAAGTGGGGTATAAAGTATTAGGATAAAAAGGGGACGCTTCCTTTTGTTAATTGCTTCAACGTTTAATTAAAGTAAGGTTTAAATTTAAGGGCCGCGTTAACATAAGGTCGTTTTGATACATGATAATGAGGTATAAATCACCGTGTATATTCAAGGGCACCTTTTATTGGTTTTAAACTTTTCTTGATGCATAGGCGTAACTTTACTCGTTTTTTACGGTCGCTTCTTCTAGGGGATATTACTACACTCTTCTTAGCTCTAAGGGTTCCCTCTTTTAAAAACTAAAACTAATCGTTTCTTTGACGCGATTAAACGTTAGGCGAATCTAAGGTAACTACGTTACATAACTAAATCAAGGCTACATTTTGCACGTCCACGGGTTTCCAACAGCGGTGCACTCTAAGGTCCTAATTAATGTGGTGGCGGAGGTAGTCAATAGGATCATCAGGTCGTATCAGCCAACATTAAAACCCCCCTCCCCCGGCAATATCTATAGGGATATTTCGTAGTAGCTAGTACGCCGCTTCACGACGACCACTACCTGGTGATAGTATAAAAAAACCAATGATTACGTTTATAATTATGGCGACGTTTGCAGCTTCCACAATAATATTCACAACTGTGAAGTCGTTTGTAATCATCTAGTTCCCGTTACTATTCGTTTCTTTTTCATTAGAGTTCGTTTCTATATCATTGACATTCGTTTAGTTTTTGTTAACGAGAACGATTCTTACGGATTTGATAATCTTATTTACGATTTTAGTAGTGGTTTTTTAGATGACCGTAACTTTGATTTTAAGCTTTGTAACAATTATTATGGTGATAAAAATTCTTATATATTTTTTGAACATTTTCTCAATTAGCGCCAAAATCATAAAATATCCTGGTATTTCCATTCATAATATGTCGATAATAGATGAACTTACGTTTCTTTATTATAAGTAACGTAATTCTCTTGTTCATAGTATTAGATATACACTCGCAGATATGGTATTTTATACAAAAAGAGATGAATATTATTAAGTTTTCACATTTAATAATAATTATATATTAATTATAATTATCTACTCATTATTATAATACTTTCTTGATCCTCAACTTGTTTGAGGTTTTACTAACTTTTGCCTATGGTTTTTTTGTTTCAATATATTCGTTGAATTTCGATTGGTCATTTAACAAATGAAGGAAACGGAAAAGTATATTTTAGATACTTAGTAGTAACGCGTTTCCTTTATTTAATCAATTTGCTCACAAATCATCTTTAATTTTAGCGAGGTTTTGAGAATACAGTTTACCATGCTTCAATGAAATTATCTCTCAATTTTATTAATAAATCTCCGATTTTTATAATAAGGTTGAAATATATTTAATAATTAACCTTCGATGTTCAAGTCAATATCTTCAAATGAATTTGACTTTTCCTAAAAGAACTATAAATCTGTAAACACAAATCTTCTACCCATACTCACTATATAAAATCCAATGGATCAGAGTATTTTAGGTTAAAAACTTCCACTTCTTTTTTGGCTGTTTTTTATAACAGAATATTTTAAAAAATATTATAAAACTTTGCATCTGTTTTTATTTCGGTATTCGTATTCGCGTCTTTGCGGTTCGCCTATACGTTTTCAAGGTTTGGCTTTATGGCCGTCGGGTTTACGGTGGTTATAAACTTGCTTGTAAATTTAACGGTTATTTTTGCAAAATTGACTATCTTTTTTTCGAGGACGATAGTCCTTTTTACAAGTATTTGAATGGGGATATTGGGAAGAATTAAAAGGAAAACTACGTCTTATAGCAGCCAGAGCGATAACTAATTTCCTAGTAACTCTTACCTTAACTTAATATTTTACACGATTCCTTACCTTACATATGTTGTCGTTCGAATAGTCAAGGCTTTTATCTATTTCCGTGAACTTTTGTTTCATTTATTGGTTAATAACGCTGAGAATATAAGTTTGAAAAGGTTTGTTACTGTCGTTTTTATTGCTATTGTAAATTCATTATCGTTACTTAAAGATATCACCATTTCGGTAGAAATAATTTCGTAGTTATTGGATATCGTCATCGTCTGGAATTAAATTTAATTTTTTTTAGAAGAAGTAAATAGAATATGTGATAGTTAGGTCATTTTAAAAGAATTTGAGCTAGTTTTAAGAATTCATTAGTTTTGAGTATATCATAACGGTGTAAGAGGAACTAATTAATTGGACAATAACGTTTATCGTTATTTTGTTGGTATATGTTTAAGGCGGTAACATAAAATTGAAATAGTGAATTATTTTAAGGATGGAACACGAAGAATTTAACTCAAAGAGAAGCATAACGGAGCTGAGTATATAAATAGATACAAGTTCGTGCATACCTTCTTTCCCTTTTTATCCCTATATATATTGTCCTATATAAGTATACAACAAGTTCCCGGAATCAAAGAAAGACAATTTTTTTATTGTTTATATATAATGACGCGAGACGCGAAACTTGAGAAGCGAAAAGAGAAAGGTAAGACGCAAAATGCTAAAAAAGTAAAACGAAACGTGAGACGTAAAACATTTACGTCATTTCATGTAAAAATATTTTGCTTACTTAGATGAATTCATTTTAATATTCTCCATTACGTTCAGCCTTCTACTAGTTACCCATCAGTAAATATATTTTAAGGAGCCAAATATAGATTTAATAAATCATATAATACGTCGATTAAATCGTTTATTTCTAATTCAATAATATTCTATTCATCTTCCTTCCAATTGATTTATTGTATTAATAAAGATGAATGGGACGCGTGAAGAATAAAATTATCTCTAAACATATTAAATTGTGTAAAGTATTGAACGCTAACGGTTAAATAGATCCGTAAGCTTAGTGAGAAACCACATGTGTATATCAAATCTCCCATACTATTTATTATGGTAAACGAACCTACACGTAACTATGACAATTTTCTTTGTCGATGTAAAGGTTTTTGGGCTTTTGCCATATATAGTTAAACACGATCTCCAATATTAAATTCCATTAAATGGTAATTTTCATCGTAACGATATTTGCTTTTAAGAGCTATAGAATTTATAATAAATTACGCATCTTTTTGCAAATGTTTTTTTTACAACAAGTATTTAAGCTTTCTATCGGATTAGGATAATATTTTTGTAATTCACTGGAGCGTTTAACTTTAAGCTGAGTAGGAATTTATATGTGATAATATCGATAGTTTGAAAATAGGCGATATTAATATTTTATTAAATACAAGTTATATATTTCATTCATAATGTTTTTAAATGTTCGGAGATATAATATGGATTGGATTGTGGAACTATTTGGATTATCTTTTCAAGTTTTTAATTTATTTAAGGGTTATATGCAGCTGATATTTTGAACTTGATATTAAAGTTTTTATAAAATTTGTTAAAATAAGAATGAAAATTTTGTATCGTGGTATTGAATAAGTTTCATGGGATATAACCATTTTAATAGTTGCAGATAAAGATATGAAATGGCAACCTAGTATACAACTATATATATGGTATAGCTTAAAAGTAGAAAAATTCATTTTGAATTTTGTAGATAATAGATATAATAATATCAATTTTATTGTAACTGGGTAATACCTATGGGGTTGCGGTTTATAAAAGGTTTGAACAAGCGGTAATAAATTTTATACATAAGGTATATCTAGGCTTTTGGAAAGCTTAAATTTAGTGAAGGCTACCTATTGGTTATTTGAATATTGTTTTGTAATTATGTTTAACGAAAATGATAAAGATGTTATTATTTTACTATTTTTACTTGAAAGCGAAAATTCAGTTTATTTGAAGCAATTTTTTGTATGTTTTAGCCCAAAGTAGTATCTATTATTATAAGTGTTTTGAAGAAATCTTGAAACAAGGCGACTGGGAATTACCAATCGTTAGAGTCCTATCTCGTTTTTATTATAAAATAGGAAGTGTATCTAATTAAAATGATAGCTAGTTTTGGAATATCTCAACACCTTTTCGGTTTTATCAATTTTTGTAAACTTAGTAATAATATCTCTCCAATTTTTTTCTTTTTATATGCCGATTAAAATATATGGTGTATTTTATTTGATAATATAGCCTCAGTAATTAATGAAGTAAGTTTTTTTTGTTTGGTATTATAGGATATTATTGAAAGTCTGGTCAAGTATACGTATTTTATTCGAAGCTTTGATTTTTTTACTAGCCGGCATCAAGCGGCGCGAAATAGTATCTAAAACTAAGTAAAGACGTTTAGGAGTATTAATAATATTCAAATCATATGAGTTTGGGTAAAGTTCCGTTTAAATAAATCGTTTATTTACTTTATCTATAAATTTGTATGAAAAGAATTTTATTTAAGAATTCCTTAAGTAAACTCTTAATTGGTAAAAACGAAAATGGAATATAGATTACCTATATAATTATTCTAAGACGTTGTTATACCCAAAAGAGGTATGCCATTTTATACATTAATGGTGTATGTATCAATTTAGAGTTGGTAAGATATTCATTATGAAACATAAAAGGTTGAATAGAAGTAGCGAAGGTAACGTCTTTTCTTTTCCATATATAGTCGGGCTTTTATTGAAATAATATAACGTCTAAACCATAACTAAAACTTCCATTAACTTGTAAAAATAATGACCGAATAGGGTCGATATAACACAAGTGTGACTTATTACATAAGAACTGCTTTAAGCCGGTAAATAACTTCTTTTCTTGATTTTTGAGGGACTTTTAAATAATTTGAGTGTAATTTATTCACGATTGTTTTTTTCCAATTAGCTAGATTTACGGCTTACGTTGAATAATTACGTTATGAGTTTTGGTTATAGTTCTGAGAGTTGGGCGAAGTAACATATTATAAAGAATAAAAACGAAGTTGCATCTAAGTAAGTTTACAAAGATTCAATAGTTATAGGGAAGAAATTTTCTGAAATTTCTAACTACGTTTTGTAGTAGTAGATAAACTAAAGCTTTTAACAAAAAAGCCTAAAAGTTTTACAAACTGAAATCTTATATAGGATTGGCTTAAAGATATCAGGATTCTGATTTGGGTAAATAGAGCTAGTTTTTGAAAGAGTGGCTTTCGTATTCACCCAAACTATGAAAGAAAATTACCATATTATGGATAAATACTCGGTAGAATACGCGGTAAAGCTTAAAATTAAAATTTATAATTCTTGACGTCAAGGTTGATGTTGGTAAGGCTTTAGACGTTATAACGTTGTAAATTCGATAAGTTGAAGTAATAGTAGTATTCTTTAGTTAAGTGATTGTGTATTATTTTAGGTTTAACAGACTGCTTTCCGGACTACATAGTAATTTGTATAGCCACTTCCCTAGCTCGTACCATCATGTAAACTAAGTGTATACTGTATTTTATTTGCAACCAATACAGTGAAACCATACAAAATAATATACTTAACTTGCAGTTTGTAAAGTTAACTTTCATATAAGTAAAGTCGACCAACTGTATTGTAATCAATATTATTTTAACACTGGCATTTTTTTGTTTTATAAATGCATATACCAGCGTGTTTCATTAAACTTTTCCGGTTGCTAGCGAATTATATCCGCGTTAATTGGCAAAACCCTTGTTGATTCCAGTTGACTTCCACACTCAAATTAACCCTATTTTCCTTTAATTATCCCAAGCCTTCAAGGACAGACTTTATTAGTTCCCATAAAACGTTTTTCTTCCATAGGCTTATGAAAGCTTTCAATCTATCCGTGTTAATTGAAAAAGTTGTCTTCGTTGGTTCCCTAATAATCTTTCAATTTGCCAACATATACTTATTTATTAGCTCGTAATTTAACACCATCGGGTGGTTCTTTAACGTATCCCTTAATATATATAGTTAGCCTATCATTATTTACAAAACCTTTAAGGGCTTTGTTCGCCGATATCCCCATTATAACGTTAACAGAATTCTCTTTTCTTTCGATTTATTGGGACTTTTTAATCTCCTTATCATTATAAGCTTAATGAAATGCTATTACGTTGATTATCAGATGTTTTTCACTAATGGTTCCGAGTTTAAAAAAGAATTCGAATAGGTTTCTCGAGTCAGCATCAATTACTACCGGGATAAGAGAAATCCTTATCTAGTAGTAATACGTTGAAGGGTTTCCTATGATATTATACTCATATTAAAACTAGTTATTATACTATAAACTTTTGAAGGTATTATGTCTTGTATAATCTCTTAATATTCAACAGAGATTAAATGGATTAGGTTGTCGATAATTTTCAACTAACTCCTCCTCCTATCTTTATAAACTAAGTTTATTAAAAAGCCGATTTGTAAAGATAATTCGGTGTTATTTTTGAAGGAATCATTCGCAAATATTATTAATTCAACACTCAATAAATTAATCGGAATTTTATCGATTCTTTGATTTAAGTTTCGAATTAATTACTAAAATTCACTATTCAGATGGTTAAAGTCTTTACCTATTAAGTTTTATGCTTTTATTATAATCAATAGGTCATAAAAAGCATTAGGTTTATAAAAGATGGCAATATAACTTCTATAGAAACGTTATTTAAGGCATCGTTGGATCTTGATATTATTAATCCAATTAATTATAGTTCAAAAAACCATTCAACGCTTTCAACGGAAATTACGGTTAGTTTGAACATTTAATATACGAATTAAAAATATTTTAAAGTTAAGTTGATAACTCTTCACTAAATTCGTAACCAGCTTATAGTTTCAAAACTTCAACAATTCAATCTCCTGTTATTTCAATACTACGAATTTGATCGTTTTTAGGTAAGGAGTATAATTAATTTATATATCAATTAGACCAAAGTCCTTTTCTTACGTTGATAGCATGTACGAGCTGTATATTAAAGACTTTATTCTGAATTGTAACTTAAAGTGTAACTAATGAATTGAAACCTAGTAAACGTCTACATTAACAAATCTGTATAATAATTTTATATATCAAATGACCGCTTTTAGATGGTAAGTAATACGTAGTTCCTATAGCAATTCTAGCAAAACCATCCTTTATAAATCGGCAGTTGATTACGAATATACCTACGTTGTATTTGAACCATCTTATATAAACTTACCTTTAGTTTATCCTAATAAACTTATTGTTTAAACAACTATTAAGCATTAGCTGATTGTTTAAAATGTTAATGATAACGTAAGGATTTAATCTTTAATTTCATTACCATATTTTCAAACGATTAGACTTAATTTTTCCAATGGTCTTCCTGTCATTTTACCTTCAAACTCGTGTATAATTCTGGATTGAAAAATCGTGAAATTTAGATCATAAAGTTTGGAGTTGGTTTTAGGCACGAATTATACAAATTTTGGAGCTAAAACGCCGTCGATTTCGACTTTATTACTTTTTTTTAAAAGGTTTACCAGAGCTTTTAATAAAACCTTATACCCGGAGCTTCAATATTAAATCATTATCGCCTTTTCTCTTTCTACTAACTTAAATAATATTATAATTAAAATCCAGTATGTGTTTTTCCTTTTTAACATTCCTCTTTTTCGAAAATTGTTCGAGTCGGCGAAATTTTATTGGTTGATCGATAACGGATGGAGTAGGACTATGTTAGTTTAGTTGTTTAATTTTAAGGTTTTTATTGTTAATCGCTTTGATATAAAGTTCAGAATAGGTGATTCGAAACGTTATTAATCCGTTAATAGTTTTCATGACTACTTCAAAAATAGAGATACTCAAGGTTTTATATAAACCTTTTCATTGGACTTGATCCTATTATATGAGGACTTTACTTTGTAACTGTAAAGTAAGTAAATTGATTATAGTGGAGCAGTTTCTGGTGTTAAAGTCGTCGTTAACTTAGCGTCGTGCCGATTTATTCCATAGTTTCTTTAGTGCTTTATTGAGAGCGAGAACTCTTTTCTGAGTACTTATTAATATCAAATATTTATTCCTTAAGCGTAAGTATGCTTCGAAACCCAGTAGCGTTAGTATTAAGCCATTAGGGCTCATAATATTATTAAGGCCTTTTACCACTATTTAAAGGTATGACTTTTGATCTATAAAACATTTATTTTTCAGAGTTAAATATTATACGTCTGGCAAAATAATACGTATACCTTTTTGACTTTTCCTATTCTTTATTAAGTCTTTAAAGAGACCTATTTATACTTAATACGTATTATTTTGATATTATTTCAAAACTTTTCAGCTGTAAAGTTAGTGTTAATATTGTGTACGATAACGTTAGGTACACCCAAGTAGGTGTTAATTTACAGTATCTGAAACGGTTTTTTTTCGTATTTTTTGTTAATGAAGACATTGACAATTTGAATTCGTAAGACAACGTTCAAAATATAATAATGTAAAGAATAATCTAATTATTGAATTAAAATACATTGACAAAAACCTCATAGTTGCAGTTCTTTTCGGGTTTTAGTATGAATTTCAATTTGGGGGAGGGGGGGGTTAGACATGGGTTTGACAGTAATAGCAAAGCTTTTCGATAGTTCTTAAAGCAACGTATTTTATATCTTCATACTTTAAGAACTTTGAAACTTTATATAGCCTATAAACAACTAGGTGGTTAAAGCGTCGAGGTAGTTAACGTATTATTAATTTGGTAATGTTCAATATTATTTTCTTTAGGTTTCAAAAATAAAATTATAATTATCCTTTGTTGGGGGAAAGGAGAAACTTTTATCTGTTTTTAATTAACTCATCGGTATTAACGTCGAAGTTAACACTAAGAGTCTTCATATCCTTTAAATAATGTAGGAAGATGCTAGAGAACTTGAGGATATGGAATGTAATCGGGCTTATAGTAGTCTCAACTACTGTTTTCATTGGTAAATATAGTTATTCACCTAAGCCGAAGTCGACTTTGGCTTTGCCAGTATCTCGGTAATTCATTTCGGTAGAAATAGTGTTTTATCTTTGCAATGCTATATACTATAAATAGCCTCCTGTTAAATATCTTGTTGTTCCTTTGTTTGAAATAATATACTGAAACTTGTGGTCCTTGTAATGATTGGGAAAGTTAAAGATATATAAGGGGTTAGGAAGGTTACGTAATTATTCTTAACGTGCCCTGAAAAGATTGTAGGGAATAGTAAGTAAAATCTAGAAGAAGGAATCTCTATCTACTTTCAAACATTCTGACATTGTATTATCTTTATGTTAAAGATGTTGTAAGGCTTCCGTCATACTTCCTTACATTATTTTAGATCTTAGAAAAGTTTGTGAAAAGCTTGTAGTTAATGTTAACTATCTAAATATGTTTTTGAGGAAGGATGCAATAATTTTTCTATTCTTTATTAGTATTTTCTGGCAGTTTAACCCTTAAATCTAAGCGTTTTGGCTTATATAGTACTTAGTGGCGTAGCGTAGAGTGAACCTGGCGATTTGAAAGTATAGGAATTTGGTGTTTTGACATGAAGTCGCGTGGAAACTTGGTGACTTGGTGTTAAATCACGCGACGTAGCGTTTTTATAGCGACTTGGTGTTTTCGTCCAGAGCAGCAATCTTGACGATTAAGTTGACTTAGGGGAAGATAAAAGAGTAAAGCAAGGGCAAAGATTTGATGTAAAGAATAAGGTGAAAGTTCGTTTGTTATCGGTAAAAGTTGAAGGTTATTTGTTGTAAGCTATGTGACTTCATTATTTTTGCGATAATAGAACTCGTAGTATTACTAACTTAGCCGTTTGCTAACTAGCCGAACCTTGAAACTTCCAATAGTCAATTTTAACGTTTCTCATAAGGATTATTTAAAAGATTTCTTAGTATTCAAGATTGCAATACCATTGTTACCTTTAAGTTACTGTAAAAACCGATGTAAATTAGAAGTCTCTTCGATTTATTACCGTAAAAACCGATGTAATAGTAAAGATCTTCAGTAAAAATAGTTCTTTTTCCTTAGTATTTTATAAAGCGTAACATGAAAGAAGATTTTAATTTTACTTGGCTTATTTATACTCAGTCTAATAAGCATATTAATCTGTGTTCCTAAGGCTTTAAACTTTGTGATATTGTCTATTCGATTGGTCAAAGTAACAGGATTATTACGTAGTCAACTGGTAGTGTAATATTTTAAGTTTTGTAGACCTTTAGTTCCTCTATATAGCAATTTGTATAATCAATTATTTGGACAGTACCTCCATATGAACTAGGCACATATTATAATTGACTTGTAACTAATATAGTAGGCTCTAATAACACAATATACTTAACATGTAATAAGTACAGGTAACCTTCCTATAGGTAAAGTTGATATAATATACTTCAATTACTACTATTTCAATAATTAGCGAGTTTGTAAATTCTAAAAGGGTAATTTCTCTTAAGAAGATCTCCTTTCGAGGTCGCCAGTATAATAAACATTTTTTCGCGGTTTTTAATAACGTCTCCTTTTGTCTTGCTATTGATATTATTGATTTTTCTAAAATATACGCGAGTTGTATGTTTTGCGTCTGTTTTAAAAAAACGAGCTTGTATAAAACATATCGACGATACGCAACCATCAGTAAAACAGTTTCAGATTTTTAATCTTAATTGTATATTACCGTAAAGTTTGTTAACGATTAGATAGCTGTAAATATTGCTAAAAAAAGCAGGTTGACAAATGTCTATATATTGATTATAATGTTATACTAATTATTTTTATTTTCATCGAAAATACCAATGGGTTACGTTTGTCTTAGATAAGGTTAAATGTACTTACTAAGCATATACTTGTTTTTTATAAAATCTTTCAAGGTAAAAATTAATTTATAGAATTTTTTTACAACGCGTTTGTAATTTATTGAAAAGCGGTTAGTAATATCATTTATAATTTATTCTAGACTTCAATCTCTGAAACTTATACGTTAGTCGTAGGTTGATTTCGTATTGAACCAAAATATTGACGATCCATAAAGTCAATTTTAAAATATAGTAATAATGTAACCTTTTAGATCCGGATTTACCCTAGTAAAGTTTTTAACGCATGCCTAAAAACTTGAAATTTCTGTGAAAACTACATTTTTTCCTATAATAATTAATTCTATATCAAAAGGATTAAATATTCAAGGTAGTAAATTCTTATTCTTTACGCTTTAGCCAATACGATTCATTATTACTTAATGATTAAGTAACTAGTATGTTTTGATTAAGGTTACGAAGAAGACCTTCTAGTTCATAAACAGGACGTTTAAACTTGCAAGAACATTTGTTACTTAGGTGAAAGCGAATTTCCTGGTTACGAATCATGCCATTGAAGCGGCTCGCTTTAATTATTTAAAT
Organism: Anisogramma anomala; assembly: GCA_038502455.1. Classification (NCBI taxonomy): domain Eukaryota; kingdom Fungi; phylum Ascomycota; class Sordariomycetes; order Diaporthales; family Gnomoniaceae; genus Anisogramma; species Anisogramma anomala. The sequence continues at coordinate 361,325 of JASMMZ010000003.1, forward strand.
GTTTAGGAATTTCTGTTTATGACTAGTATTAAATACATTAAAACGTTCGTCAAATTTGGTATTTCTTTTAGCTATAGTAGCTATCTATTTTTACAAACGTTTCATTCAATTGGGTATGGAATTTATTTTAGGTAACAGGCTAGGTATGTCAAAAAGAGAGGTAATTGTTAAGAAAAACCTTAATGGTTGGAGTATTCGAAAAGAAATAGTAGGTATTGACGGATAAAATACAGATTAAGAAGGGGAGGAAAGAATAGGTGCAAATGCTTTTTTAAGGGTTAATAAGTAATTACTAAAGAAGTAACTTGTTTATTAGATTTTCTACGTGTATGACGAGGATTTTATAATGGGGGTATAATATCATCGCTTATGTCTAGAGTACGTAGTTCGCGCTTATTTATGGGAAATTCCTAGCGATGATGATAGAAGCCAGCGGCAGCTGCGGTGAGATTTAAGGCGGTAAAGGTGGCGAGACTAGTAACAGTTACGGCGAAAATGGAGTGAATGACGAAAAAACAGCGGCGGCAATGGCGATAGCAGCTAAGGCGGCGGCGGCAACGGCGTAAATAAGGAGAGGCAAAAGGGGGTTAATAACGATAAAAAATTTGGTGGTATTAATAAAGGAAGAGATGAAAGATCTTAGAGTTAAAAAGTAAAGAAAATAAATGAAAGGTTTAGCGGCGCCGGTGGGGGGGGTGAGGGTTGACTTTATTCTTGTGACGCAGCTCTAGTAACCTTAATCCTTTAGTTTCGTCTTGTTTAAACGAGTGAAAGGCAATTTCTGATAATTTTCAGCTCTTTAACTTACAGCTTCCAATTTTTTGTACATGTGTAGTACGAAGACGTAAAGTTAAAACAATAAAGCATTTTAATGGAATAAAACGAAGAAACTAACTAAAAGCGAAACTCAGTGAAGCTGAATATGTAAACAGGCATAGGCATGTACGTACCTTCCTTACCTTTCCATCCATAGATGTATGCCCCTATGTATGTCTACAACATATTTTTTTGTTATAAAAACTAATGGAAGAAAAGGAAGATCAATAATTTTGGAAGGGATAGGGTCTGTCAAATAACTTAGGGGTTTAATGGTAGGGTTTTTTGATGGTGCATGATATATACTAGTGATCTTGCGTATTGTATACATTTCAGGGACAATAAAGCCTAATAGCAATAAAACTCAGTGTTAATATTATCAATTGATCACAGCTACTATTTGTTGGAGCTGAGTAGTGGTAGTAGTGTACAGTAATATTAGAAGATAAAGAAATAAAGTCTAAAACTAAGCTACAGGATTTGCAACTGGTAAGTATAAATGTACAATAACAAAACAAAGGGCAGGTAGAGTTACTACCCTACCTAAATCCAACGGGTTGAAATCTTAAGATCTCCGAAATTTATTTTCAACTTACTTTAAACGGTTTTGAAAGTCTTGATCTACATGTTATAACCCAAGGACCAACTAACTGCAGGTCATGGAATAGGCCAGCGGTTCGCTGCACTATCAGAAGCCTGATGTCCAACACATCAAGCCAGGGATCTCTCTTATGTAAGCACCCAGGGTTAGGGTTTGGACCGACAGGACCGCTCGCGGTCCAGTCGACAACATTGGGACCGAAGGAAGCGACATTGGGACCGAAGGAAGCGATATTGGGACCGAAGGAAGCGACATCGACTTCAACGGTCCAGTACTGAAGACGGTATGGAGGCACGGATATATAAGGACACGGTTATCACCACATAGATAGTATTTCCTTCATAGCTCTTCAGTTGTCAATCTAAGTATTCAGTCTACACACCTGAATAGCCTAACGGCTAGTGATCATTCTACAGCACGAACAAACATCTTCTTGATATTGCACCTTTGTTACCTCTGCTACCTTACTGCTAACATAAACCCCCTGACACCTTCTATTTACTCACGGGTATTTGGCGTGATCATTACATAAAAGAGCCGCGGTAATATGTATCAGAGGAATAAACCAGGTTTCAGGAAAAGAGGTTGAAAGGAACATGCACATAAAAGACTTTTGAGTATAATAATATTCACTATCAAGATTTTGGAATAGTAACGTAAAGTGCGTATAATAGTCGTATACACGCAAATCACATCGTTCTTTCTTCATATTTACCTTAACACAAAAACCTACATGTTGAATAATCTATAAAGCGTTAAAATGGTTTGTTATTGAAAAGATTAATACGTAATACAATATACAGGGAAAATTTATGAATAAAGGTTATCTAAAGGAAAGTTTTACGTTAATTTATTCTATGTTAGACACGTGACGTATAGTTACGGAATTTATAAATGTCCTTTAATAACACTTTACAAAGCCAAATGGTATGTGCAACCGCCATGTGTTTCACCTCCACCCTATTTCACGGCTATTTTTTATCTATTTACTTTTTGGGACCCTTCTGTTCAAAGTCCACACAGTTGCATCCCTGGCGCAAGTAGGCGCCGGGCAGGAACTAACTAGGCCGCGCCTTTCAGCCAGACCAGGGCTATAGTTTATATACCTATGGGTTTTTAAACTGTGGGGCACCCTATGGTCTTATTAAAAGGATGGCTTGGAGGCCTTGAGACTTACATAGGTATTAGGAGAACTCGAGTTACAATCTCTCCCGCCGGTATCTACAGGATTATTTCGTAGCAGCAAGTGGTACATTTCATAGATGGCACTTCCCGTTGATAGTAAATTACAAAAAGATTAAAAAAAACCATGCGCCCGATTACACACACCCCAGGCGTGTGCAAAGCACCGCCAGGGACGTCCTTGGTCGGAAGCGGAGACAAGCCGGTGCGTGGGCGCGCAGGGCTAGGGGACAGTCCGACCGCGCCGTCGCTCAGGGATAGCCTAACCACTGGCCGTCGGTGTTGGCCATGACGGATGAGTGAGCAGGTTAGCACCATCTGGGGCGCACCGTCACCCACGCCAGCGACAGCATCGAGGGCCAAGCCACTGAACTGGAGGAGAGAAGAACTCCACGGCCCGGCGCCGCTACGAGAGACGGCGGGCCTTGGTACGAGTCATCCATCAGCTGCAAGTTCAAGTGCCCGTGGCCTCACTCAGTGGGCTCCTAGTGGGCTCCTGAAATCTTTTGCCCCTTATCCCCCCCGCTGCCAGCCCCCCCTCGTCAAGGGATGATTCGGTGTCCGACGTTTCTGGTGAAGCGTAGTGTTGGAACACGAATACAGTTGCCAAGGCAAAGGAAAGGCCCTTGGGCCCGGGGGTGTTGCAGTGTATGGTGCAGTGCTTGTAGCAGTGCAGCCAGCAAGTGCAGTGGGAGGCCATGCAAGGACGAGAGAGAGGCATTGCTGCAGCCTCGAGGCACGACGTCCATTGGGCAGCCTGAAGCGACCGCCACGCGGGAGGTCGCCTTGTAGGCAATTGCTCTGCTGCCGTGCTGGCGCCCAATCAGCCCGTCCAGCGGCCAGGTCACCTGCTTGCGGAGGCATGTGGTGCAAGCCAGGGCCATCAAGTAAGCCAGCCTGGCTGCACATCACATCCTACTATGTATTTGAGCACTCAAGCTGCCAAAGCCGCCCGCGGAAACCATGGCCCTGCGTGGAAGGAAATTAGATACAGGCACACTACCAGCTTCACCGGTCGTTGGCGGTCGTCTTTCGCATGTACGAGGCAAGTTGAGGATGAGGAGGATGGATGATGAGCATGCATTGCGGCCGCCAGCCACGACTCTGCGATGCCAAAGATGCACCCTCGGCGCCGCCGCAGACACAGGGCAACTCTAAACCATCCGATTTTCCAGGCTGTCAGTGGCTCGCAGCCTTACCTGGTGGTCTCCTCGCCGCAGGCCGACCGATCACCTGATGGGACCAAGATTCTGGACACAGCCGGGACGCGGAGCCGAGGTTCAGGGCCGAGCCATCCCTTGTTGTCTCCGCCATAGCCGGCGCGGCGCGGCGCAGCGCGGCGTGTCCTTGGTTCGAAAAAAAATGCCAACGTTGGAGCTGTCATGCAGCTTCCAGGAGGATCCTAGGTAGGAGGACCCTTTGCTCCGCGGGCAGCGAGTGCGCGATCGTTCCATATGCGTTTTGGTCAGCTGATGCATTCCGGCCAAGGAAGGCGCTGCGGCCAAATGCAGACATCCGTTTTGATATCGTCAGCACTGGTGAGGGTGAGATCAGGTGCACGAGCCTGGCTTCGAAGGACGCAACTGTCTCACACCGGAAGAAAATAGAGGCACATCGTCCATATTCTAAGCGAGCGCGCAGAGGCCGCACAAAACCGTCGGCAAGCACACGCTTGAATGGTCGGCCAGGAAGACCACGGAATTGCCCAGGGAAAATAAAACCTCGTTGACGTGGAGGTCCAAGCTCGCCTGTGGAGTTAGTTACTATAGTATGAGGAATGATAGGAAGGATATAGATGAGAAGACTTGGTGAACGCACAGTGCCACCAGAAAAGTGGCGCCAAGCTCGGTGGAGGCGGAGGCGCTGGAACATGAGCTACAGCGGTGCCATGGGGAAAGTTAGTGCTGTTGCGGGGGCCCATGGGGCGTTCGAACGCCCGGAAACTACGCTGATGTCGAACCACTACTGCTGATGACGCCCCCGATGACGGGCCGCATGGTCCGAGACACAGCTCGACTAGGGCAAACTCAGTTTGAAGTGCTCCGGCCGGAGAATATTTTGCACGGCGTGGCTAGCGCATCTGCGGGGTGTGGCCCGAGCACTGTGTACTACGTAGCACCAAGTACTTTGTCTGTGCCTGCAAGGCCGACACGAGCCGGTTCCTGGCCTGGTACGCAGGGCTCCGCCAGTAGTGGATAGATGGATGTCATCATACATGGTACTGTAGTAGATGAGTGCCAGAAAGGAAGGTCACAGCGCGCGACGCACAACTCGTGGCAGTGGAGAGTGCGCGATGTTGTGGCGGAGGTGCCGGTGCGGTTGCCGGCTGTTTTTTTTGACTTTCCGTCTCCAAAGTCAATTCGGTTGCCACGCACTGACAGCTCTTGGCTACGCGCTTGTGCTGTCCGGGGTTGTTACGGCCGGTGTGATTTAGCTGCTTCACCGTGCTTAGTGCACGCACCACGCACGATAAGGGGCACAACCTCCCATTCTACACCTGATCGGCGGCTACTTTTCGACAAACAGCCCCGGGCACAAGCGGGAATACGCCCCACAAGGGCGAGACAGCCTCACCGCCTTCTTCAATGCCGCTACAGCGCTACGGCGCTACGGCCTTAACGCCTCACAGACGACCACAGTGCCAGCTGTTATCGCTCGCCACTCAGAGCACAGCCCCCCAAGCTCCCATTAATTATACTTTACAGTATCTACCACGTAGATAGTGAGATCGTTAGCATTCTTGGTATCTGCCAAGCCATGCAGTCCGCCAGATTGATTGGCACCCATTCGAAGACATGCTATAGCGGCCGAGTGCCATGGCCCACGTGCAGTGTTGGCCGGCCCCGGGGCCATTCCGGCGGCCGTTGCCCGCGACTGGGAGTGCTGAACGGACTGAACTGAACCCATCGTAGGGGGTGGACGGACCGTCTTGATTCAGTAGTACTACGTTGAATTGTTTCATGCTTTGGCTGAATCAAGACCATCATGTTTCGCACCGAAACTTCTGCAGGCTGTTTCATGCAAACAAACAGCCACAGAACCCAGTCATAGGACCAAGCAAATTATGCCAATACGTCCTGTCTTAGTACACCAACGCCCCGACGAGATCCGAGCACCACCCTTCGACCACCGGGCCATCCTTGCCTCGGCTCCCCATTCCACAACGAGCAGCCCCAGCCCCGTGCGGCCACGAGCCTCACACACACACACCTGTCCGTCACTCTCTTTCGCATTGCGGCTCCCCGGCCAAAGGTGGACCCGGTGGGTTTTGTTGCTGCACCGCCGAAAAGGAAAATCTCGCCACTGCTTAATTCTCCATCAGAAGTCGAAAACACGGACCTCGACTTACATCGTATGGCAGCGCACAGTGGCCAAACCTCTCTGCCTGACTGCCACGCATCTCAGCCTCAACATGCCTAGCGTGATGGCGGGTTTCGTGCTCTGCAAGCACATCTCGATGCATCTCGATACATCAATAAACAGCACAGAATTGTCAATGCGAATGTGTTTGCGTCACAGTATAATTCCAGCAGCTGGGAGGGGACCCCAGCATGACATGGATCTCTCCCGCGGACTTGGTCTGAGCCAGAGTGGAGCTATGAAAAGCTGGGAAAGTTCCGGAAATCTTTGCATTGTCTGCGACCAATGGAACAATGGAACTTGATATGGTAGTAGTTTCTTCTTCTTTTGGGTCACGATCTTCGTGAGAGGGGTCTCGCAGGCAGCTGATGAAGATCACTATGACGCGGTAGACGCGGCAAGAACGCCGGCACAATACAATAATGTGGCTGCCATGGCAGTATCTTTGCGCGCGCGTGCGTGGGCCTTCTGCTGCGTGGGACCAAGTGTTCGGGAATAATAATAATCATAATAATAATAATAATAATAAAAACAAAAAGAAAAAAGCTATTGTCGACAAGGCCCATCCAGCCACAGGGAAAAAGAAAAGATGCGCTGCATGGCCCTGGTTAGCGCTGCGCCTTTATCATTCATCAGGGGTGGTGAAAAGCGAGGTCGGTGAGGAGAACACTGCTATGCGTGTGTACTGCGTACTACGTAGTATGTACATAGTACACGCAACCTCGGTGCACTGCATCCTACGGTGGAGGTCTGTGGTGGCCCATAACGGGGCATGGAGCATTTTCATGCAAGGCTGGAGGCCTCGGAGGGAATTGCTTGATGGAGAGACCGCTCAGAAATTAGAATGAGGTCGGGTCCAGGGTTGAGGTCCACTTTTTCCAGGCCTGGGGTTTCATCACTTCCCGAGTCCGTATAAGCGACTGCACCTGGAAGCCGTACAAGCTTACCTCAACTGGCGTGAGCTAACCTACTAATGGAGCATCGTGAGCCAGGAACATAGCTTGCCGGGAGTGACGGCTCCCCATAGTGCTGATGATGGGAACACGTGCCTGCATCCGTCTTCCGCATTGCAGTATTGTCCGCAGCAATGTCCGGTTTTCGCTGTGCGACTTCGGCCTCGTATTGTTTTGGACATAATCAAGTGGGGTTTGTGCTGCTGCATGGTGCAGCTGGTTCAACATTGTGTGCAGTCCGAATCTCCGTGACACTATCCGTGATACCTGATGGAGTCAGCGACTAGGCCGATACAGGCGTTGGACTCTTAGCAAGTGAAGCAAGTGAAGCAAGTACGGGCATGTAAGATATGATTTGGGCCGAGGTTACTCCGTACGGCAGAAGACGTGCGTGCTGGATACACTGCATCGGAACGGGCCCAAGGTCACAGACGCGTTCGGCAGAAACTGGCAAAACGTTCTTCGCTCGCCTTGGCCGCAGTGAAGATTGGTGATAAAAATTATTGGAGATGAGATTGGGTGTGGTAGGATTGTCCACGGCCTGCTTCGTGCACCGCCCGCAATCCTTCGGCGCCGCTTGGGTAAGATCCAGCTTATCATCGGAGACGAGAGTCAATGCTACTACAGGATCGGACAGTGGCGGATGGACGTTGTATTCGAAGCCTTGCAAAATTGTTATCATTTGTATCGTGTGAATGTGGGCAACAGGCTGGTCGGAACGAAGAAACTCCTGATGATCGGCGTGCGGGCTCTATTTGAGGCTCTGTCTCGTTGCATTGTGGCTTGCTAATGGCTGAGCATCTGAAACACATCTTGTTTATCCGTTTACACTCCCACCAGTCTCGACCTCACGCGCTTAGCCTCTCTGCAAAATAGAATTGGGCTCAAGTGCGACCGAAAGTTGTTGTTTTCTGCGCACCGTCGCGCCGAGCAAATACGTTGTGGCCAATGACGACGGGTGCTTGAGGAATTGGCGAACAAGAACCCAGGGATAATCTCACACCGCCCACGGCAAAATGCAAACGCGATAACAAATACGGGCCACAGGATGGCCCGTCCGTTATCGCAAGCATTGCCCAAGGCGACGTCATAGTTTGTGTCTCGTTCGATTTGAGCTAGATGCCCTTGGTGCGCTTACTGTGCAAGCTAGTCACGGCATAAGGGCAGGGCGTGCATAGAATTTTTGTTTCTGCGCCAAACCTACGCAGTTTCAAGGACGTGCGAAATGGAGTAGTCTGAGGGTATCCTGGTATTTGCCGAACCGATGCCACATCTGCGTGCATGCATATTTGGAGTGTGAAATCTGGATCTCTCTCTGGATCTGCGCCGAGGTCGGGACGCGCTCCATATATATCAGCGATAACTCTATCCCCAGACTGCCAGAAGCGCAGAGGCAGCGGAGAAAAAAAGGGTTCTCTAGGCAGTTCGATGTGGTCGTGGACAGTACGACGCCAGCGTTACCGTGGGGGCGCGATTGGGTCGTTTCCATGTGGTTTCCACGCATAGTTGTTCAAGAAAAATTCGGCAATGGACTGGTTGGGTCGAAGGGTGCTGGCATCCAACTAGGAAAACTTTGGCATATTTGCCGAGTGTGACGGACTGTGAAATGTTGTTGATAAACGATTTTTGGCGATGTTGTCGGTACTGGTGTTGCGAAAGGATGTACGCACTACAGTAGTGTTGATGAACAGTATACGGTGTTGGTAACTCCACGGGACACGGTGCATAAACAGTGCGCCTGTTCTCTGCCTTTTTTGGGGCTTTCAGCCTGTGCAGTGTGCTGGCGGTGCGGTGACGGAGTGAGCTACCCACCAACGTCTTCGGACGCTCTATCCTCACCGGGCCCGTTACTCTCCCTCCTTCTCAACCACATTTGCCCACAACCTCGTCCTTTCCCCTTTGCTGCACCCACCCAACCAAGTTGCTGCTCCCTCTTACCCATACTCCGTACCTACCTACCTAGGACCTAGGTACTCTAGGTACCCCGAATTCTGCCCTGTGTGTTATCTTGCTTATCTTTTGGTGGGACGACTTCTTTTTGTTGGCGTGCATCGCTTTGTTGTACATATCAGTGACCTGATTTCTTGCACCACTCACCACTCACACTACTAGATAAGTACGGCTAGGTACACCCCCCTCC
>JASMMZ010000003.1:370466-472058 GCA_038502455.1 Anisogramma anomala
GCATGCATTGGCGCACCTGGGCACTGGTCATTCTTCCAAAAAATCAGGCGTGCTCCCGCACCTCCCGCATGATAGTACAAAAAACATCCCACCTTGCCTGCTGGCCCTCCCTCCTTGACCCGACATTCCTAAAACAGACACGCGCACGGCTCGTTGTTGTCTGAACGCTTTTACCCACTGTCTCGCCTCCACATGCAGCAGCATCATCGTTGTCTCGTTGTGACTGACCGTTTGGCTTCCCAGAATCAGAGGTCTCACGTTGCTTTCGGTAGCATTTGTCGAACGACCATTGTCCTACGCCGATTTAATTCACGTCTGGCCCAAGACAGAGACCCATCGCGACCTGCCTTCCCATCGTCGTGCCTTTTTCTTGTCACAGCAAAGCAGCGGTGGAGACTCGCTTGAAGAGGAAGAAGACGACCTTCAATCCACGAATCCATACAGACTCGACTCTCTTCCTTACTTGTCTCACCATCACCACCCTCTCGTGACAATCATTCCTTCCGAATCCTCAAACTCTCGTCCCCAGGCGTTCGCAACGAGCCATTCCTTCGTGGCCAAAGATTGTTTGCTCAGTTGCTGAAGATCGCCTGCACACCTACCTACCTCACGCCTTACCCGTCGCCCTTTCCCACGATCCCAAATATTCGCCCGGTTAGTACTTACTTCGTTCCACCTGGCTCCTTCGCTCTCGCACCGAGTGAACCCACACCCAGAGAAAGTCAGCGCGACCAGCCAAGCCTGGTCTAAGCACCCAAATTTGCGAGCGCCTCCTTTGTTGGTCTACCAACATTACCTGCCCCCTTCACCTGCTTCTTGACTCATTGCATGCCCCTAAAGACCCTGCCGCTTGACCACAAACTGCGCTACCGTATTTATACCACTCTACATGGCAAACAATGACTGACCTGGCCTTGCTGCACCACAGATCCGCTTGACTGCGCCGATCAGCCTTCGCGAAAAGAACGAACACCACCTCGTCCATGCGTCGCCGTGTGTCTCGCCTCTGAAACCCCCCGATCTAGCTCCTGGCCTAGTCTCTCGAATCTGAGCCGACATACACACAGCTTGGGCCTGTCAAACAGTCCTGCCGTTGGGATGCCTTATACTCCCCCAAGCAAGTCTCCTGCCTCGACCGCTCCCACTTCGCCCAATGCCAGCCGCCAACCGTCAGTCCACAGTGTCGCCGGCAGCTCTCCTCGTCCTTCGTTGCCTCGTTCATCATCATACCTCACCAAGCACAGGAGAACACCATCGGCAGTGGGGGTCAGCAATGGTTCGATGAGCCAGCCATCGCCAGAGGCCACCTCGGACGACCTCAAATCCTTGCTCAACAGCAGCGCCGTACGGCAGTCTCCCCCGCCCGTCACTGATGCCAAGTCCATGCCCAAGGGGGCTGTCATCTCTCCCCCAGAATCTGGCTCTAGTGACGAGGACGATCTCCCGCAAATGCGTGGTCGCCAGATCGAGAATCTACAGGAGCTCCACAAAGCCATCAGTCAAATTCCCCAACACCGCGAGGGCTCTCCTGACAAATCCGCCCAGACCACTGTCTATGCTGGCGATTCGCCTATTCTCCCATCCCAGGCCCACACAGTTACAGAAGGAATGCACATCAGTTTCAGCACAAGCTCTCTAGACGCCCTCAAGCACGCACGCATCAAGTCACACAACAGGTCAAGAATGATGCCGCCAGTGCCTATGCCCAAGTCTGCAGATGCTTCGGTGTCCAACTCGGATGAGGAGGAGGAAGATTTACCTAGACCATCGATGGTTCGGAAAAAATCGGGAGAGCTCGTGCGCCCGGCCCTGCGCCCTGCCTCGCACCGGCGACCCTCAAGCATGCCTGGCACTCCAACATTTTCCAAAGCTGTCCACTTCGACTCGCACCTGGAACACGTCCGACACTTCCTCCAGGTTGACCGGCCCCTTGCTGTCAGCGCAAGTTCTTCGCCCATCGATAACTACGAAAGCGACAACGAGTATCCGTTCAGCGCGGCGACCGGCAAGCCTGTTGGGCGAACACCACCCTTTGAGTGGGACATCATCATCAACAATTTCCCCATCGAAACGCCTGCGCGGAAGGCTCTGCCCGTGCGGCTGGAACGTGTGTGGCTGTCCAATGATCACAAGTTTCTGATTGGCTCGATCCTCGTTGCCAACCTTGCCTTCTCCAAGTCTGTCGTCTGCCGTTTCACGCTGGACTACTGGAAAACAACATCAGAGGTCACGGCCGAGTTCGTGTGCGATGTCAAGCCTAAAGTCTCAGAGCAGGGCTACGACCGGTTCGACTTCAGCATCAAGCTGGCCGACCTGGCGAATCTGGAGACCAAGACCCTCTACTTCGCCATCAAGTACAGTGTGAATGGGCAAGAGTTCTGGGACAACAACAATGGCACCAACTTCCAGGTGGACTTCCGCAAGAAGATGCTCCCTCAGAACGGCAAGAAGGTCATCGGCGCTGCCAATCGTTCTGTCAACGGACTCCCACGAAGCCACCGTCGATCCAACCCGTCTTCAGCCCCGCGCCCGAAGTCAATGCCTGTAGGGTTTGACGACTTCGGCAGCCACCACACGGTCAACTTTGACCAATCGGTCCACGAGTACCTGGGTGAATCCGCACCAACCTCGCTCCGGCTTAAGGGCTCCAAGGCGTCTCCAGCCGTCCCCAGCGACAATCTTGCTATCCGTCTAGCTGCTCCCAGTGGGCAAGCTTTTGCCAACCGTTACGACTTTGGCGCTAGTCTATCAGCCGCGATGCAGGCTGCGAAGGATACCATGGCCCTCAAGACCGACTCGATGCAGCCGAGGGCCGGCCGCAAAACGTCCCCGTTGGCGACACAGGAAGCCAAGCCAGGGATCAGGAACGCACAGTCCGCCGTCAAGATTAAGGAATCGACTGTTGCCAATAATCCGAGGTCTTCTGTCCCTGGCACTGGTTCCCCTGGAGCTTCGAACATCGCTTCATCGACGTACGAGGAGATGATCAACAAATACTGCTTTGTACGTACCTAGGGATGGCATCTTGGCTCCCTCAACATTGCAACCCCGGACCCGGCCGCAAGCTGCAACGTCACGAATACGAGTACTAATATTCGTCGCAGTTTGGGTCCAAGCAGTCAAGCCCGCAGCTACAGGACGGCACGGCTGTCAGCAAATTCGACGGAACGGACGATGTGGTCAACACGCGAACAATCCGCAGTCCTCGGTCAAGCACGTTCGGCAGTCCCCTCGTCCACGGCTCCGCGGCTCGCACAAATGTGCACCAACATTGGCAGGTTGCCTCTGACCCCAACTCGTACATCCAGCCGTCTTCTCGCCAGCCACCCATAGGGGCATCGCCTGACGTGTCTCCTCTCGGCGATTCCATCATCCGCACAGGCAGCCCCTCGGCCAATTTGCGAACCTCGACATCGGTGTTTGGCCAGTCAACTGCATACTCGCCTTCGCCGGCGTCCATGACTGGTGGTTTTCAACCCTTCACTGGTACGTGGCCACATGAGTCTGCGAGTTGCAACCTGCACCATGACTTCCCGTTGTTGGGTTCCGACGCTCATGCTGTAACAGCGATTAGGGGCAATTAGCGATTGAATTGGGTCGTCTCCCAGCTGTACATACGCGCCAATGATGCCCGAGCATTCGCCGTCACTACATGATTACGTGGTCATTGGTTCCTCCGGTACGAACAAGCAGAGGAGTGGCGTCCAATCCGATGGCGGCACACATCGGATCAGCATCCCGCATGCGGAATCGTTCGCGCTGCCAACTCTCCTCCACACGCCTACGTTCTGGTCATCGCACGCGGTCTCTCTTTTTCTTCTAGGCGTTCTTTTTCCTTCTCAGCATCTCTCGGACACGGGCGTTCGGGTCACATAAGCGAGCGTCATATCTGCAGACATGATCGTAACGAGACTCAAGCATACGACGGTGGGTGTTAACTACAGGTTCGTCGGCTTGGAAAACATGGGGTATGGAAGAAATCGGTTCAACTGGGTCAAGACAAAATTGTGGCGTTTCGCGGACTGATTTAGATACCAACGAAACTCGGTGTTTCCTCTTGGCCTTTCGACCTCTCTTTGCTTACTGCATCCGGGCATCTGGGAAGCTGGGCACCCTAGCTCTTGAACGCCATAATGGTTCTGGTGCGGGTATAGCCTTGGGTCATCGCGCAGTCTTCATTGTACCCCATGTATATGGGTGCGGGTAGGAAGGGCCGCGGCGGACGGTGGACGGCGAATACTCAAGAGGGCTGAAATAGAAAACACTAATTTTCATCTTCACAATGTGCGGGCTCCCACATGCTTCTTGGAGGGCTTTTGTGATGTCCCACCAAATTGACACGGCGAGTATCCTACCGACTTCGGGCTGGTCTTTCTCCTTACCACTGCTGCATACGAGGTCGTGTTCAAGTACGCTTAGCGTCAGGAGGGCTTGTAATTTAATTGTTGGCAACAGCCGCGTGTGCACTTGGATACTTGGAAGGGGACTGACTACACACGCCTTGCCGGCCGATTGGCAGACTGAAGAGTACGTGAGTTGAACTGGGTTTGTTGGCGGGCCAGCCCAAGTCCACGCCCCGTCGTCCCCCGCCCCTCCCTTGGTCACCACCAACCCCACCCAGCCGCCACGACGCTTCCCCTCGCACGCAGGCCCGTCCCGTGCCGTGCCGTGCCGTGGCTCTCCTTCAGTACTCGCTGCCGATCGCGGCGAACTCGCGGCGCCACGCCGCGACCGGGTCGGCCTTCCGGCACGGGTCGGCGTTGACCGCCTCGCTGTCGACGAACACGCGGGCGCCGAGCCGCAGCGTGCCGCGCCCGACCAGCCGGCCCGCGCCGGGCCGCGCGCCGCGGCTCGTCGCGCGCCCGCGCTGCCCGTCTTCCCAGACGCTGACGCGGAACGCGGCGCCCGGGCGGAAGAAGAAGGCGGAGGCGGCGGCGGAGGGGGGGGTGCGGGGGCCGGTGGGGCGCGGGCGGGGGCGGGGGGGGGGCGGGGTGGGGGGGGGGGTGGGGGTGTTGTTGTTGTGATGGTGGACGTGGTCGTGGTCGGGGGTGCTGCCGCCGCCGCCGCCGCCGCCGACGACGACGACGACGAGCGGCGGCACCATCCCGCCGTGCTTGTTGCCCTCGATCTCGGCGTTGGGCGGGAACGGCTGCATGGGCGCCTCGGAGACGTCGTCGAGCACGAGGATGTGCGCCGCCTGGGCGCGGGCGTCCTGGGTCTGGGCCTGGCGCTGCGGCTGCTGGTGCCAGCGGGGCGCGGCCTTGGCGGCGGCCGCGTCGTCCTGGGGGTCGAGGGCGTCGGCGCGGCGGTCGTCGAGCTCGAGGGTGCACCCGCTGGCTGACAGCTGGGTGTTGGGGGCGCGGGTCAGGACGTGGTCGATGTTCGCCTCGGTTGCTGTGGGGGCTTCGAGTCAGTACGCTGGTAGTGATCGATGATGGCTAACGGAGGGGGCGAGGGCTGGAGAGAGCTGCTATGTGTGGATGGATGCGCTGCTCACCGGTTCCGTAGAGGTAGAAGGGCATGAAGTGGTCTGGGTAGTCCTGCAGGCGCCACCGCGAGTTGAGGGGCCGACTGACGACCGTGTTGGTGATGGTCACGCGGACGTCCTGGAGGATTTGGCCGCTGGAGGTGATCTGATCAGCACCTACGTATGTACAGGAACAGCGCAAGTTGGTGGCAGCAGGGCACCTACGATGCCTTGGTCATGATGTATGCATCGAAGCTCCCCGTGGTCTGGGCGAGGAGGTCCTGCAACTTGATCTTGTGCTGGGTGACGAGAATCATGGGCTCGTGCGGGCTGGCGTTCATCATCTCGGCGTACTTGCCGGCCGAGGCCTCGTCGAGCGCGACCGCCAGCACGATCTGCTGGCGGTGGTTGGCCACATGGAACATGGGCAGGTGGACGGCGTACAGCGTCTCGGCGCCCTGCAGCAGGAAGCGGTAGACGTCCTCGGTGAGCTCGTTGCGCGCGCGCACGACCTCGGCCTCGGCGGCGGCGGTCCGGTACAGGACGCGGGCCAGCGCGTTGGTGAGGCGGCCGTCGGTCGGGAAGGGCGACATGACAACGTTGCGCAGCACGACGAGGTCCTGCGCGCTCGGCGCGAGGCCCAGGCGCGCCGCGAAGCGGGCCTTGCAGGCGCCGTAGAGCGCGTCGGAGAAGGCGGTCGAGGTCAGGAACAGCGGCAGCGCGGCCGGGGCGTCGGCGGGGCTGTCGACGCTGAGGGCCTCGACGACGCGCTGCATCAGGTAGTTGGCCTCCTCGATGTCGTCGTTGAGGCGGCCGTCGCGGTGGCGGAAGTTGAGCGCGAAGGCGTTGATGTTCAGGTCGGACCCCAGCTGGCGCATGAGGTGCAGCGCGCTGTCGGCGGCGGGGCGGCCCTGGCTGTCGCGCACGATCTGCCGGTTGGTCTTGTCGACGATCTCGCGCTTGATGAAGGCCTTCTGGGCTTCGATTTCCTGGGCGGTCGGGTGCGGGCCCTGCTCTGCTGGGAGCTTGTTCAGGGGCACACAGATGAAGGGGCTCGCGTCGTCGGTCAGGGCGGCCCATTCAGCAGAGAGCTGCGCTCGAGCGTCAGCGCGGACTCGGGGCGACTGGGAGAAGCTCGGGGAGAACACACGCGGGTGCAGGTCCAAGTGACCTCGGAGAGCAGCGAGCCATAGCCGTCCGGAGACAGCCCGATCGTCTTGTTGGACAGCCATGCGGCCATGGCGGCCGCACCAGGCTTGCTGCGAGACGGAAGAAAGGCTCAGCACGCGGATGGCACATACTGCTGGGCTCCGCTTACCTGCCTTCGACCCCGTAGATGCCGATGCTCGTCACGCTGCCCCTCGACAGATACGGGCTCGTCCACGTGACCATGTACCGCATCCTGCCATCGCGATAGCACAGCCCGCCGGCTGGGTACGGGATGTAGCCGGCCTTGTGCGGGTCGACGGTGATGGAGTCGGCAAAGCGCATGGCGTACAGGTCCTCCTGCGTCTCGGCCCGCAGGCTGGCGTCGGGCACGAAGCCATGGTCCTGGCCCATCTCGGTGGGCAGGTTGGTCACGTCGCCGGGCTGGTAGTCCCTGGGCAGCATGGAGCAGAAGTAGCCGCCCCAGGCGGCGTCGGCGTGCACCAGGAACGACAGGCCCCGGGCCTGGAACTGCTTGCGTAGCGCGAGGATCGACTTCAGCGAGTCCACGGCGCCCTCTGGGCAAGGTGGAAGACAAGATGGTCAGCCGTGTGCTGCGTGCTGCTGTGGTGTTGTTGAGCCTGCAGGGCAGGTTGCAGGTTCCCTACCTTCGGTCGTGCCAATCACCGCCACGACAGCATAGACCGCTTGCTGCTTCTTCAGGCTCGTCGCAAGATGCTCTTCCAGCGCCTTGATGTCGATTCGTGCCGCCTCGTCCACTGCGATTCCAATCACGTGGTCGGATCCCAGGCCGCAGATGGCCGCGCCCTTGGGCCACGAGTAGTGGGCGGTGGTCGATAGCAAGTACTGCGCGGGCTGCTCCATGCCAAACTCGACCTCCAGCCTGTCCTTGCCGGTGGACTGGATCGTGAACTTGCGCATTGTGTCCGAGAGGAACTGGTTCGAGATGCCGTGCTCCCTGCACAGCCGCTCAGGAAGGTCCAGTATGTCGGTTGGCTTGAGGTTGAGAAGCTCCCAGGTCGAGAGCCGGGAGAAAAGCTTCCGCTCGCCCTGGCAGGTCTCGACGACGAAGCTCTCTGCGAGGAAGTGCAGTGCTCCGCCCTCGGCCACAGCCTTCTTCAGCGAGAGCGGCCAGAACTTGAGGTTGCGAGCTAGGTGAGATCGGTCAGTGGGCGCGAGCGACGGCCAAGCAGCCAAGATGAGACCAGGAGCCCAGTGTCAGAGCGGACATACCGACCCTGATTTGAGAGTTAGCAGCATACACAATACCGGTGCCTGCAAAGACTTGAGTCTGGAACCGGACGTCTCTCACCAGATCGACTCCAGATTGGCGACCGTGCCTCCGCAGGTGACGTGTCCCCAGCCCGTCGGCGTTGACAGATCGTCCTCGTCGACGTTGTACCCAAAAAGCTCGCACAGCTGTTCTCCCACCTCGATCTCGGCAACAGTCGTCAGTGGACTGGCTTCGATTGCCACGTTGTTTGGGTTGTAGATCATGGTCATGAAATAGCCAAGCAGGGAGGCCATCGACATGTCGGTACACCTGCACACCGTGACGGATATGAGCCCGGGCCCCCCATGAACCAAGCGTGGCTGCGAATGCAGCATGGAAGTGGACGCACATGTGTGCCTGGTACCGAGGAGACCAGAACGGGATCGAGGTCCGGCCAAGGAGGTTGGCGGTCTTCTTGACCGCTCTCGCCAGTTTTTCCTTGGATTTCTGGAAGGCTGGGGTGTTCTGGATGTCATCGGTGATGAAGGTCTACACGACAGGTCAGTTCTAGTGTCGGCAAAGGCTGTCATTGTCTTGAGGCGGTCTTGTATACGTACCCCGTCAGCGGGAAAGTAGTCGAGCCGAGCCTTTCGAACTTCGTCCAGAATCACACTGATGTTCTCATGGAAGAAGTCGAGGTTCTCGGCTCGCGGGCCGATGAAGTGAGAGCTGATGACTTGATGAGAGATGTCATCGGCAACTCCGGTGGCTGTGATAGGCAATGTTTTGTCCGCAGGTGTGGAGGGCGTGTCCATGTGCTGGTCTGGGGACGTGAATCCCTCTGCCTCAGTGGCGGACGCTTGAGAATGAGAAGACGCCATGTTACCAGAGATATTGTTCTTCACTCTGTCGCCGGTTTTCCATGCTTGGAGAGTCTCCTGAAAATGTCCAGACGCTCGGCATTATATGCCATTTTCTCTGCCGCTCCGGAACCACAGCCCTCGAATCCAGCTCTCGTATTCAGCAGTGTGACTATCAACGACAGTCTCACAAGCACTGCACAGACATGTAATATTTGATGAAGCATGGGCGCCTCACGTCGATCGCACAATCCTAATGGGCTGGGGCAGGGTTGCAAAGAGCCTGGC
Source organism: Anisogramma anomala (assembly GCA_038502455.1). Lineage (NCBI taxonomy): Eukaryota > Fungi > Ascomycota > Sordariomycetes > Diaporthales > Gnomoniaceae > Anisogramma > Anisogramma anomala. The sequence continues at coordinate 379,462 of JASMMZ010000003.1, forward strand.
ATGGTGGCAACGCAGAACGCACATTCCTCCTTTTATGACTTTGAAGAAGACCCCCGAGTTGATCAAAGGGCCTATCTCTATATCGGATATCGACCTTTCATGGCGAGAAAGCCACCTGCTTAAAGAGATATATACTGTTTTCTCCCTTGTACTTCAGTACAAGTTTTTCGGAAAGGGGGCCAGAACATGAACCTGATAATCTCTCCAGCTTGACTATGATCCAAGAGACTTGATTTTTCCCGTGTTTCCTTCGGATTTCCTCAAATTCACCAAATGTTACAACCATTACACATGCAACGCAATTGACTCGACTGCAATAGATGGCATCGGCTGGCGAATAAATACTTTGGTAGTGAATAAATTAAACTGAAAGCTTCCTTTAATCAAAGTTACTAAGTTAAACCAAAGCTCACGATTGGAGCTTGAAACGCAAAAAGAAAACAATGATTTTCTAATAGTAGGTATAGCGAAGATACATCCACTATTGTAAAAGGTATATACTAGCGTGGTTTTATAGAAAAAGTGAAAACCAGCTAACAACTCTTTTAAATTATTGTATATCATCATTATTTTCATTTAATTACTCATTATATAATGTTGTTGTAGTGAATTCTTTTTTTAGTAACTATTATAATATTTTAAATATACGTATTAACATGAAGTAATAGTTATTTGAATTAATTACAGATTGAAAAAGTGAATAAAAGCTGTTATTTTCCAAATACAAAAAGAAACATTGACTTCATCATTTGCAAATCGATTTAACCATATCCTTTTTTAGGTTTATAGTAAAAAAGAATGTTGATAATATAATAGATGGACGGAATATTTTCATCATCTCAATTTTAATAGATTAGTAATATTCTGCTTATTTTATCCATCAAGGTTTCGAAAAGACATGAACCTTGAAAGGTTGTCTTATATCTTTGGAAAAAAAAATATTCGCCAAAATACTTGAGAATTCTTACTCGGTATTTTTTTTCAGCATTTCATAGTTATAACCAATAAGTTATCAACTTGAACAACTCATATTTTCATGATAATGGAAAAATTACGCCTTATATAGATTCTATTCCCACCAAAAAATCGTTATTATACCTGAAATTCCATGGGAAAAAATATGCGAAAATATTATCCATGCAACTACTTTTTGAAGCGTACGCTATCCTCAATATTTTACTCTTTTATCTAGGAAAGTACATATAAACATATATTCAAATAAATATATATAAAATATGATTCATGTTGTAACTATTTTCTATATTGTGTAGTTAATTATATTATTAATTTGTTTTGTCGCTGCTATGGTGTGACTTTATTCATAATTTGAAGCTTTTATAGAAATAATACGACCCAGCTATAAATTGAATAGTTTCTCCTATTTTTGTATCAATTATGATAATAACATTGAACATCACACTATATATATATCATATAAATAATCCTTTTATGATGGTAATTGATTTCATTTTCAATGTTATTCAACGTTATTCAATTATATTGTACTGTTTGGAAATATTAAATTTCGATGTCCGTTCGTTGACTTTTAGGTGCTTATTCAATATAGTGCACGGCCAAGCTCTGGCTGATACTAATTATAGTGCTGACCGGCCAACGGTATACCTAACTTGAATCTTATATTCACTACTTAACTCTCTAATAATACCTTTTATTTCGACTACTATTCGAATCAATAACTCGTTACATTGTTACCAGACCTATAAAAAAGCTTTTTGAACACTGATTAGTGCTTAACCGCTAAATAAGAGCAGATAGACCAAGAAAAAAACGGCATTTTATAATGATTTTTAATAACAAGGTGTAAAAAAAAGAGTTTTACGAACAGCACTTACAGACTTCATTGGTATCTACGACAACAAGTAACGATAATGTCGAGATTTCGGAAGTTTCAATAGCAATTGAGAGGTAGCAGCGATATCTCTATTGATACTTGCTATAAATTTTCATTAAACAAAACTTGAAATACGCAGTCGAAAAACTATCCGCCGAATTTTTGTGGAATTTCAAACTGGAATAACAACACCAATATAGTCAATTCCTTTGGAAAACATCAAATTGTAATGTAACTTTCACGCGAGAAATCGCCTAATAATGAAAAAAAGATTACAAAATGAATTTTTAAATAGCCAAAAAAATACTAACAAAATAATAACAAACAGTCAACCAAATTACATTAAATAGCTAAAACCTCACCTCCTATTGAAAATTCACGTCCATCAACCATTTAAAACGTTATAATGATAGCTGAAAACACAAGATTGATGAATATAAATTCTTTTAAATTGGTATTTAGTAAATAACACGATGAAAACGACTCAACCACGAAAATTTACATCAGTTTTAACGAAAACAACTAAATAAATATTATTGACCAATGTATTCTGAATAGAAATACTAAAATAACAACCATTATATTGAAGCTATCGAAAAGGAAAAAAGGAACTAAGTCATCAACATTTGAATTAAAACCCTAAAAACAATTAAGTTTAAGCTGAATCAAGATTTTTGTAACTATGAGATTTTGATACAAGACGAGAGGAGGAAGCTTTGAAATACTTGTTAACCTATGCTAAAGGAAAAACCGCCTATATTATCCTGAAATGCAAAACATTGAAAAATAACACCTATAAAAGAAAAACAAACACATCGTTAAAGTTTTTGACGACCATTAACACCATAATACGTTATTCAAATATTAACTTTTTAACCCTGAAATAAGTTAAACCTCTAACCCAAATACATTTGTATAACCCTCACACAATAATTAGAAACCTATAAATTTTTGAGAAATGTAATCCCAGAACGCGGTAATGTTAATTTTGAATTTGAGGGATGACGAACTCATAAAATAATTATTATCACCGTAACTCGAAGAATGAACATCGCTATAGTCCAGCGTTCAGTTAGGGGAGATTACTACGGTTGAGGTCGTCAAGTCAATAAACGAACGCGGAGTACTATAAACTAAAACTATTAGAACTTATTGAATCATTATAATTTGAAAAAACAACAGTAAAATAGGAGTACTCGTGAAAGCCTATCACAGGTGATATAATGAACATTTACCTATCGTGTTGAATCATTAGAAATTACTGTTACTACCTACACTTAAAATGATTGAATTAATAATTTAGAACTCTAAACGTAATGTATACTATTATTATAACCAGAATTAAAACATATATTAAACCGTATTAAAATTTGAGATAATACAGACGTGTATCATGTAAAACTGTATAATTAACTGACAACTTAGAGAATAATTTCCTTCAATATTTATTGATATAAGGAAGTTTAACCTTTGGTTTTTTGCTTATGATTACTTAAACGGTTTACTGGGTACGCCAACAATTAATACCAAACATTGTGATTCGAAGATCGAATTTTGCGCGAAATTTATAACAGAATAAAAAATGATTTCAACTACGAAATCTACATTACGCAATATTTCACATAATAGTTCAAAATGAAATAGACGACGATAATAACTAGGAAGAAGAAGAAAAGAAAAGAAAAAACAATATATATTCTAATGTTTGAATAGTAGTTAAATTCATTGCAGCCAAGTTAACTTTACTGCAAGTAACATTAATTATATTTACTGCACAATTGGCTACAGTTTGTGGTAGTGCACTGCAAGTGCAGTGAAGTAGGTGCCCACTTCAAAGTGGGGCACAGGCCAAAGCGTTTGGCTATACAAATTAGTGTATAGACCGGCTAGCGGTCTGCCAAACTTAGAACTGACAATAAAGACTTTCAACTATACAGCACCAGTTACTTCAACCACAGTAATTCGAATCGACTACGTTGCAACGAAAGGCTTAAATTTATAGACAGGCCTATTAATACTGATCAGGACTTATTAGGTTAAGCACAAATTGATTAAGTAGAAGAAGAAACTGCTTTCTGATTACGCTTTGCAATTGCATAAGGTAGAGGGAAGATTTTTGCGAAAGGCCCTGAGGCTATGTCTGCTATTTACAGATAGCTAAAATTAATACTTTCAAGTGAGTTTTCTGCTTAAAGGTTCTTAAAAGTGGCAACGGTATTGCTATCATACAAAACACCAAAAAACCTTTATAAGATTAGTTTTGAAGGGGAAAAAAGCGTTGAGGTTAACCACCTAAAACTTTTAAAGATTACTAAACCGGCAAGTTTGTAAACGGCTAAGTCAGTACTATTGAGGAAGTTATTGCATGTATTACTACTTGAAATCGCAAAAACGACTAATTCTTACAACCTTTATTTTACACTAACTTTGATAGCAAATTTACTTTCTTACAATATTTTTTTGCCTTATACCTCCCAATATTCGTTACTATAGCTTTAAAGAACGTTGAATTTGACATTATCGACAAACTTACTAGGAATAATCAAGGCCCTTGGAACCACTTTTATCAAAAACTTCGATAACAACTTTTGGATTAAAGAAGTTAATGAATACTCTACCCCCAAATACTTTACCAACTACGTAGGATATTTTATCCTTAACGTTGACTATAACGATTAAGATACTAAAGTTAAAGCTGTTTTCGATTATATGAAGATTTGTAGGGATTGGACCCTTATCACGTAGAAAAAAAACCAAAAAGTTAATAAAGCTAAATTTAGGGATTAATTTATATAAAAGAAGGGTTTCATGAAACTTAAAGGTCGGTAATGACGGTAACCTCGTCGATGTACTTTACGAGTACTCTACAGATAAGAACCTATAATAGACCTAGGAAAATAAGGGAAAATAGATTTCTAGCGACAGTAATCTTTAACGCCTACACACGCGTTCGTAAGGACCTGTCCAAATCTAAATAAGTTTGTTAAACCCTATTACGATGGATCCTTTATGAGTTAGTATTACCGGATGTAAAATATCAATTAACATACACCTTGTAAGCTTCTAAATCCACCAGTTAATTAAGTAGGAACCTTGACAGACACCTTCATACCAAAAGGATTATTACCAAGTCCCTCGCGATGAAAACCCTTAAGCCCATTTCTCCTAATCTTTTTAACACGTCCAATTTTGACAGCAAAATTAAGGAAGGACCGGCTTTATACGCGAGCGTATCATAGGCATAACCATTAGCTTTTTACATTGAAGTTTATTTAGAGGTAACTACCCTATGAACTAACATTAACAATATTAATCATTTACATAATTAAAAGATATAAAAGGTCTTTACAACTAATATATTACCCTTCCCCCTCGACGCGTCCTCATAGTGGATATAGATTACACAGTAATTACCATATTTGTTAAGATTAGGAGAGGAAAAGAAAAAAAATAACGGTAAGCTATAAAACCTCTTTAACATTAAGTTACGTTCGTTCTTTAACATTTACCACTATATAAGGGTTAAATTTCCAGGTTTTCACTCGTTATTTCCCAATATTCCTTACCGATTACACCCAGGATTATTACCTCTGGTACCTAACGAATTGTTTTTTCTTTTACGAAATCTATAATGGTCTAAAGGACTATTTCGAGCAGGATATCAATTTTACTTAGTACCACGCCGATTAAAACATTATCAAGTGGTCTTATATGCTGGATTATAAGAAAGAGTCAGAAAGTAAAATGGATCTTTTTAATTGAATGCTTAATAGGGTGATGCTTTGCTAACAAGTAACGGGGAACGTGTAAGCTGGTGAAATTATCATAGACTACCAGGTTAGGGAAGCCGTTACAGGTTATAAAGAGTTTATATACGCCCTTTAATACATAGATACCACTTGCGAAGAGTTTTTGGGCCAATTGCATTCCTCGTTCGCGACCGTGAATTTTTTCTTATCCTAAAAGGCACTGAGAAGTATTGATAAATTTTTATCGTTACAACGTAGTCGATTTGGATCACTGTGGTCGAAGTAACTGGTGCTGCATTGATATTAGTTAATTATAAATTCTAAGAAGGTTTACACACTCATTGATAGGGCCAAACTCTTTGGCATGTGCCACACTTTGAAGTGGGCACATACTGCACGACACTTTCAGTACAGTGTATTCAAATCCCACAAACTATAGTCAATTTTCAGAACGTACAATAAACTTTACGTACAGTAAAATTGACTTTACTGTACTGTATTGGACTGCTATTCCAACAGTTAGGGAAATTTATATAACAGGAATGAAATAATTTGAAAAAAATCTAATAACCAGGCCACTATGCCCTTTTTTACCTTTTAATGAGGGAAAATCTGTATTCTTGAAAAAACAATCAAAACCACAATCCCTTACATTTGTTTAACTTTTATAATCGTTACACAAAATAAATATTGTGAGGGATTATGCCGAACACGAGGTAAGTAAGATACTTAACAAGAAGCTATTCATAGTATATTTCCATGAGATAGAAAAGTGCTAGTATTTTGGAGATTGACATATAGAAAGCTGATAAGGCTTAGGTTGGCTTTAGTTAAAGTGAGAAAATATTATTGATTGGGTTAACCATTTTGAATAGAATCTTTGAAACTATCCTTTATTATATAACAAAACCGGCTACGCCTGTTGCTTTTTATTTAGCCAATATGAAAACCCTTGGCATCAGTGTAGATATTATTGTAGATATGTAATTTGAGAATAGTGCAAGGTTTTCTTATTCTTTACACTTACAATACTTCAAGTATTACCTTTAAAAACCAACAAAAAGGAAGTAAACTTAATAAACTAAATATGCATTAACTATAACAATGTTGTAATCATCCAGATCTTATAAGAGTATACAAAATCTTCAGATTCATAGGGTACTGATTTATGAAACACCTAGTATTAACAATGATTGAATACCTGGGTTACTTGTAATAAATATATACTCAAGTACCTCAAACACTTCAATTGAAATTTTTTAGATAACGTTTGTTAATTGTATAATAAGTTTTTTTTTCTGTGGTAGTTTTAGTAACCCTTCTTACGACCTTGATTCATTTGCATAGTTTAACAGAAAAGTCAAATGGAACATATAAAGAGTATTGTGAATTGATACATACGTGAAACCGTCAAATGTTATTGTTTATAAAGAATCTATCAACTTGACAATAATAAAATTTCCAACTAATATTAATATAACGGAAATTTAGTATCAATATGTATTGGTAAAGGTTGGTTAAAGTATTCAAAAATATGAAAATAAATTTCACATGCTTCGAAAGGCTTCTAATGTTTTGATCTTCAAAACATTCAGTTTTAGAAACCCTAAAATACATTTTTCTATTAACAGTGAAGGCTTTGAATGGTACTATTGGACCTGTTGGTTTATTGTTAACACTACTGGCTTTTGAAGTTTATTCAAGTTTAACGGGCGAATATTTTCCACTTTTCAACTCCAAAAAAAAAGTGGCGGCCTAGAGTGAAATTTTGAAGAAATTGCGGAACAAGTCAATAAAACACCAAGTTAATGATATACTATTCGCCCAAAATATCTTTTCAACGATTTACGTACTATTTTTGTGATTCTAAAATAAAGTTCCGTTTAACACGAAACAGGTAAACTTGGTAGCTTATCTAATATCTTAAGTATTAAAAACCTATGTTTATATTTTCACGGAACGATTTTGCTGAAAAACCTGGTTGACTTCGTAATAACAACTCAACAAAATATATTACCTGTTATTCAATTTTTGATCGACAACCGCATCGTTATTTATAAACTCTTCCAATATCATAGATTTATGAAATCTTCATTATTTTTGATGATATATAGTAACTATATAGATGTAATATAAGAATCACCAGATTAAATAAAATTGATGTCGTTATTCAACAGTTCGTTTTAACTTATACTCTAATTGATAAATATATTTATTTCGTTTCTCTTTTTTAATAGTCTCTTCAATGCCATTCCATATGTATAAATACATTTCATTATCGATTCCATGACCTTAAAACAAGTGAACCAAATGAAAACAATTCTGAAATTTCACTCAATGAACTGAAATCATGAACCAACTGAAAAAAAACACAAAATTTACATGTAATTAAATCTAAAGAAAATATAGAAACACGAATAAACTATTGATTTGTATAAAGAGTAAGGAATTAACCTACTAAATTCGACTTGTTCCTAATTTGCGCTATTTGAACCGCGGATAAAAAATATTAATACAACTACTTGTTGTAAAAGGACTGAGGCCGGAGCTGTCGCTTAAGGTGGTTTGATTCTTGTCTATAAACCTTGATAAAGAAGAAGGAGAAGAAGTTCCTGCTAGGGAGCGGCTATGGAGATAAGATGGTACAGCCCTCTCTCCAGTCATGTGAAGTGTCTTCAGGCGGCTCTCTCCCTGCTTTAGAACATCACAGAAGCGTGTAGAACTACTAAGTTTGGATTTCTGGTAATACTAGCCAGGCACTAGCCAGTAACATTACCACTAAAGACACCCCTGTCATTCTTTCCCTCGTGTTTTCTTTTTCGTTTTTTTAATAGTGTAAGGCGCCATAAGTATAAGGAAGGTACGCACGCAATTATAATAACACGGTTCTGTATAAAAAGAATTAGGACAATATTACGTCAAAGAAGTTATAGCGCCCTCCCCTTTTTTATAAATAATCCTTAAAATCCTAATTGCAAAAATAAACCATTTTTACCTTAACCGTTAACTCTTCCGTATAACTTTAGGATTTATAATTACCAATAGAGTACTTATTTATTTAATAATCTTAATAATTCACTTTATTCATTAATGTTATAAGGAATCTTTAACTCGCCAACAAGGTAAATAAAGTCATTAAATATATAGGTTACATGTTTTAAAACTGTTTAATCCTTGTTAACGAGCGTAAAGTTCCTTACCTTAAAAGCTATGGATATATATCCCCACGAGACTCGAAAATAAACATATTTTGAATGCACTTATGAAATGAGGAATAATTTTAAAATAAATTATTAAAAATTGAATGGTAGGTGATTTTAATTACTACGGAGGACTTGTTAACCAGCAACTCAATTTTGTGGGTTGGTGCCGTATTTATTTCGTTAGTATTAAGGGTCGTAGTTTTTGTTATACGTATACGTCGTTAGATTTAAACCCGGATAAAAATAAGGCTGTTAAGGAGTTTTTAAAAGCGTATTTCGCGTTCTACTTTTAGTACCAAAGTAAGTTTACGTACTATAAACCGCTCCCTGAGTATCAACGAGCGGTTAAAAAGTGTATAGACTTAAGTAATCTCCGTAAAGAAGGCTATAAGAGTCCGTCGCTTTACGTAACGTAAGGTTTATATACAAGGCAGGGGGGGGGGGGGGTTATCCGCATTGCTCCCATACGGTTTGGGGGCTTATAGGCTATATAGTTGATAAACAAGAAACGTAATATGTAGGTAAGTTTTTTATAATTAGGTCAAAATATAAAGGGCGCGCAGCTAATAGATATTTAGGGAGCGCTATTAAAAGTAATATAAAAGTTTATTAAGGTTTCGGAGCGTATTAATATTAAATTGGGTCGTATAAATACTAAATGAATTTAACTTATTAAAATAGGTAAGGAAATGCTAGGTAAGGATTGGGATCAAGATTTCGAATATATATTTAAATAGGGGCCCGGTTATAGTAGTTTGTTTTTGATCTTTGTTAATATTAATACGTTTATTTGGTATACATATATTAGCGGTTTATATTCTGTTTTGTTTGGTAAAGTAAAGTGTAAAACTTTAACTATTTTCAGATTGGTCATAAGGGCTTATTTTTATATTTAACTAGTTTATACCGCGATTTGAAGGCATCGAGTATTTCAGTATTATTAAAAAAGTTTAAAAACGACTTTTACTTTAGGAATATATAACCTATTAATTTAACTAAAACATACCATTTTGGTTAACTATAAAATCGGGTACGTTTAAATTAAAGTTTATTACGGGTTTATTACGTATTTTGAACTTAGTATTTCAGTTTCTTATCACTATAGTCGTTTTTAATTATTGTAACTTATAATTAAAAGTTTAGAGTTTATTAGCTTGGAAGCTTATTCGAAACGATTTAGACGAGTTAATTTATATAGAGTAGAAAATGTTTTTCACCCGGTACATTAAATTTAATAATCTTCAAGTCGATTATACGTATTACCTAGTTTTTATCATAAAGTTAATTTAACTTTTGAAAAAAACCTTTCAATTAATAGTTTTTAAGGAAGAGTTAAACGTTATCGTCGACTTAAAAATATTTGGTGGGAAAACGTCATTTATTAGCGTCTTCCTTTATACGTTATTATGTAACCGTTATTATCGCTTATATAAATTCCGTAGCTTTACAGATCCACTAGGTAAAGTTTTCGGGTTTTATATAAAACATCGTTATCGGAATAAAAACACGTTAAAATAATAAAAGAAGATTAATATAATAACTATATGATATAAAGGACGAATTGATACAGATAGTTATTGTATCCTCATTATTTAGTATGAATTAATGATTTGGTATTAAAAAGTTTGAATTAAATTATATATAAAAGACGAATAAGTATTAATACGTAAAAACCTTTTAATATACGTATTCGGTTACGACGTTAGTTTCGGGGTAAAAGGCGGTGTTCAAACGTTATTTTGCTCCAGTTAAGTCGTAAATTTGTTTTCAAATTCCATTGGTATAATTCGAACCACAGTCGTTAATAAACGTATACGAAAAATGATAAAACCATTAATAATGACTAAGAAACCGTTTCGTATAAGTTTCGACGTTTATAATAATTATAAATTTCAAAATAACAGCTTTGCGTAAACGGTACGTAATAATTATAAGGTAACATAGGTCACCTTCGCGTTTTTAAGGTAAATTAATTATAAAGTCGAAGGAAAGCTCGTTTTAAAGTCGTTCGTAAACCGAAAAGGGTTTGAAAACCATTTTTGACGGTGTTTCCAATAGTTAATACTGCTATAAACGTCGAAGTTATGGAAAAAGAGGCGGACCGTACGATATAAGCCTAGCTAAAAATAGGGTTTGAAAAGGATATCGATAGTAGTGTCGCGGCTTAGGTAGCCGGTAAGGAGCGAATCATAGGTAATTTAAATTATCGTTGTAATAAGCGGGTCGTAAGTAGATATCCATATACGGTCGGGAAACCTTAATACATTATCGGTATTTACCCGGCATTTCGAAATGAAATCCTTAACATACGATCGTCGGCGGTTTGGATATCTATTAGGAAATATAAGTTGTTTATACATATCGTACCTATCAGACGTGTGTAAATAATATCCAGTATAACAAATATATCCTAATATATTTAAAGGTCGACGTTAATAAAACGTTTACGGCTTTTTAAAATTAATTCGCCGGCGACGATTAACTGGAAAACGTAGGTATATAGGAACGTCTTAAAAGTAAATTTTTTGGGACGTAACAATTGGAGTTTTTTGCTTACGTATGGTAATCTTGAAAGGCCTTTAAAAATATCCTAAATTAGTCGTAATAGTTTATAGAGTCTCACGTAATCCATTACTTTATTATATATTAATCGATAGCGAAATTATGAAAGGTGTTTAAGTTAGCGGATTTGAAGTTCGAAAAACCTCTATATTATTATTAAGTATTTTAAGTTTTTATAATCCTTTAAGATAATGAACGGGTGCACCGTACCTTTGAGCTCTTCGTTACATGTTTTTAAACAGCTTATGGTCTCGAATAACCTTTTGTCGTAGATTTTGAAATTATATTCGGCGGAAGATGAACGACAGGACGAATACGTTATTAGGCATAGGTTGTCGTGATCGTTGCGTTAAGAAAGGTAGTCTTTTAGAGCCTAATTAAAATAGTTGGCTTTGAGAATGGTGTCGCGGTCGGGATTATATTAGGCAAACATCAGTTCAAAAACAAAGCTAAACTTTCGTCTTTCGAATGCAAGCTTTTTTTCAGGGTTTCAACAAAATAAAATACCTTTACAGGTTAACCGTAATAATAATCCTATAATAGTTGAATAATCGTCGAATGATCGCGGATAAAATAACGTTAATAATTTACGAACCTTAAAAACCCCCGTATTTTCAAAACAGTCATAAAATTCGTTTATTTCGAGAAAAAGCGTAGCTTTTCTAGGTTTTTACGAACGATGACATTAATTTCGATAACGAATCCTAGGTACTTAGTTTTTTCAATACCAAATTTACATTCAAAGCTATTTTGGTTGAATTCCGCGGCGTTTAATAAGTTACGAATTAATTTAACTTCAACTATATAGTCGTCGAAAATATTATTAAAATAAACGAGGATGTTGTGAGCATAAGCGAAAAAAAGAATATCGAGGAAAAGCCGCAACGAATTATTAATATACCATTAAAAGGTAATGGAGGTCTTAAAAAAAACGAGAAAAGTAACAAACCAATTAAAGAGTACGAAACGTAAACGAAATTTAGTTTTCTATTTATTTTCTTCCTTCATAAACAGTTTATAAAAAGTAGTTATAATATTGAATTAAGTAAATTATTCAACTTACGAAATATTTACGAGTATTCTTTAAATGAAATTTAACGGGTATAGATTTGTCTTTATAATAGTATAAAATTGGCGATAATTAAGATAAAATCTTAATACTCTTTTATATTTATTAACGATGAGGACCGGAGCCCTCTTTAAAAAGCTATTTATTCGAATATAATCTTCATTAAATAATTCGGTTATTTTTACGTAATACAAAACGTACCTTACACTATATACTATCTAAAAAGTTTGACGGTATTTTAAAAGTTAATTTTAATTATCGGTACGAAAAGAAATTTTGTAATTCGCTTTAAAACGGTTAAGAGGTAGTTTGTTACCTAAGGCTTTGTCGAATAAGAGTCCGAATTCCTTGAAACGAATAGGAAGTTTGTCGTAAACGAAAATAAATGGTTTTGGAGTGAATACCTTTTAATATCGTCGAAAAAAGATAACGGTAAGTTATATAATAGAGGCTTGATCCTTACGGATTTGTCGTAAAATAACGTAAAATATAACGATGATAATCTTTTTCTATATTTTTTGAAACGGAAGGAAACCTTCGTTTTTAAATACGGTAGTTACCGGTTTACCCTAAAATGAATATATATTTCGTAACGTTGTAAATTAGTCATTAATATTTTATTCAAGATTGTTTAAAATAACGTCGTGTTATAAAAAAGGGCTGACGTAAACATATATGCACTAATAGTATTTATCAAAATCGATATCTAAAAAGTCTATAAACTAAATAAGTAGTAAGAGAAAATAGGGCGTATAAAACATGGTTTTTCCAAGTTATTGTAAGAAAATTAAAAGAAAAACGCGGTATCTATAAACGATTAATAAACTATGTATTTACGACGTTATAATATTTATGAATTATATTCAGTAAAACGTAAATGGAAGAATGAATTTATTAAGTCTATTCATTATAAATAAAAAGTTGTATAAAAGTTAGGATACAGTCGTTAAGTCGAATCAAAATCATTCCAACTCCTATATGCGATTATGGATAAGACTTACGTTTTTTCCTTTTTAAAGTCTGTAAAGTTTTTAGCCGAAGTAAAATGGATTTTTATAATGGTTTTATCGTTGATGCCGCTTGAGCGTTACGTTGGGTTTATAAACGGGTACGGATTCGATAATCGTTCCTTTCGTAACGTAAATATAATCCGAGGTTTTTATGACGAAAAAGTTTCGCGTAGTTAACTTAGGCGGCTCGCCGTTTAAAAGCGGTTCGGAAAGCGTTTACATTAATTATAATAACATCTTCCTAACTATTTAGAAGGGGTATATTACCGCTATCATTTTTACCGCGTAAAATGCTTTCGATAACAATAATATTAATATCGTCGTAATGTATACGAAAATTGTAAAAACCCCCGTCGATAAATTAAACGTAGGCAACCTATTTACTACAATTCGCCGGTATATCGAGGGGAAGTAACGTATTAGTAAATATATTATCAGTAACTTACTTTAAAATAGCGAACTAGGTAACGGATTTTTAGGTTATGTCACCAGCTTTAATGAATAAGGTTTTTTAAACGTTAGAAAAAACGTAAAACCTTTTACGAACTCTGTATTTTCTATTTATGAGTCGAGAGATACCTGTTTTAACTGCCTCAAGGTTGTAATGATAAACGCGAAATATAATTATAAAAGCATTGGAGTCGTAAGTGACGTCGTCACCTTCGTAAATATAATAATTTTTATAACGGTTTTCGAGAATCACATTAACCTTTCAAAAATACCGTAAAAGTGGTTTTGATTTATATTAATAAACTTTGAATTTTAAGGTAATTTATGTATTATTATTGTTGTTTATACCAGAAATCATCATTTAATATAGAAAAGTTTAACTGAAAGGTTCACGTTTAAATTAGTAACGCCTGTTAATAAGGGCGCCGGTATCGTAATCGGAGTTAAAAAAAATCGTCTTTAGTTAAGTAATTAACGCGGTTTTTAAGACGAAGCAATATAATAGCGACTTCATTTATAACTTACGTAAGGGAAACCTTATAAACGTAAAGTTTACCCAAAGATATAAGCGTATCGGTAACTTCAAGTTATCGAATTATATTCGTTAAAACGTTTAACTTATCAGTATTCCGTTATTCTCAATGTAAAACGTATTTTGGCATAGCGTATTACCGTTCAATAGGTTTTGTAAATAAAACGTCGGTAAAGCTTTTATATTAAATTGTAAAATAACCATATTAAGCTATAAAAACGTTTACAACTATATTTAATGCGCGCGTTAAGGAATTATTTTAAATCCAAAAATTTTAAATTCAGTAAGTTGAAGGATAAAACATAACTTTAGTTTTTAACCGTTGAAGAGTAGCTAAAATACCGTTAGGAAAAATATCGAAGTTTATATATAAAGGGACTAAAGCCAAAGCTATCGCGTATGGAAGTCGGATTCCTATTTATAAACCTCCATAAAGAAGAAGGAAAAGAAGTCCTTGCTAGGAAGTGGCTGTAGAGCTAAAATAGTATAGTCCTCTCCCCAGTCATATGACGTGTCTTTAAGCGGCACACTCCCTGCTCTAGAGTATCGCAGGAGCGTGTAGAACTACTAGGGTTATATCCTTAGTAATACTAGCCAGACACTAGCCTGTAACACTTGTACATTGAATTTTGGCTATATGTTATGGATATAATTCTTTTACGTCAAATGATTGTTTATTCGTGTTAATAAACATAAATGAACCTTATGATCAACCGTATTGTGCGAATGAAAAAAGTTTATTGTCGAGTTTTTATTACCCGTCTTTTTTAAAATTGTAAAGGTAATGGCTACAGCCATTACAGCAACCTCCAAACTATTGAGATTACGAAAATTACATTGAAACAGTTTTATTAAACTTTGTTAACTTTGGGAAGTTGTTATCAATAACGATGCATTTTTCTACAATAAAGTTAATTGAATTTATCAAATGTAATCAAGGTTCATATTATGTAAGTAATGGTATTGGATATATTAAGTATAGATAATATATGTTATTTCAACATAAGCGGAAAACGAAAAATGGGAAAGTAATACGGCTTAAATTTGCTGGAAGCATCTCTCTATTCCGTTTTACTAACTTATTCACTAGCTGATAATAGCGCTCAAATACGTCTTTATTGTTGCCGCGATAAGTAGCTGTTTGCACTGGCCTTTAATAGAGAGGAAGCCTGAAGTAACCACCCTTTTCTCCTTATTTTTAGCTATTTACCTCCGTTTAACTTTGAACCTAAATCTCTATTATCGCCTGTTTACCTTAAAATCTATAGCTGTTTGGACCGCTTAAAAAGGCTTTCACCTTAGTGATAGCCTTCTCCATGCATATAGAACTTCATACGATAATTAGCTGCTTTACCAATGCGCCAACAACTACCCCGGTTTTATGAGTAGCTAAAGGGGTCGTAAGAGTGAATCCGGCAGCCATAAATCTGGTCTTTATCTTAGTAAATCAACATAAACTAATTATAAAAACCCCTTGAAATTAGCGGAGATTATATGTGTGAGGAATAACCTAAAGCTGTTGCCTTCCTCAACGCCTTTATGAAAACCTCTTAAAAAGCATCAGATATACCTTGTATAAGGGTCCCGCATCATAGTAGACGTTTTAGCACGCATATAAATGCCTAACGTCACTCCCTTTTCCACCTTGACTTTTGGGCTAAGTGGAAAGTGGTTTCGGCAGCGTATTCTATGTTTATACCTATCTTTAACGACTCTATGTAAATTATATAGGTTTACAAAATTTCTTTACTTATATCAGAAGGCTTTTATTATAATAACGTTATCTTTTACAATAGAATTATTTAAGGTCGCTATCATAGCGCAATTTTAGTGCGTGGGAATTTCTACTTGTGATAGACAATGATAGTTTACAAATCTTTAACTTATTGGTTAGTAGTAAGAAAGATTTATAACTTTTTTAAAATTTTGATTCTACCTAATTTAAGGGGTTCTATTTCTAGGGTTGTCGGGAATTATACAATTGTAACTTGGATCTTCTTTTTAATTCGGGTTTCAATCTAAATAATGGTTATTTTTAGATTTTTTTTTATTAAACCAGTGACTTTATATTATAATGTTTGTGTTTCCTCGGGAAACTCTATAGCTCGCCTTATAATGATGGCTTCATGACGATCCGAGGGCGAAAATCCCTATAATTTTCACTATATACGCATATCTAAAGTCCATTCATGAACTACTTTAAAAATTGATATAAGTTTTTCCCCGGCGCAAATAGGTACCGGTTAACGATAGGATATAGTACAAAAAAAGTCAATCTATAGGTATATTACACCTTGAGTTCCTGGATTTAGAAAAACACTACAAAGGTTTCCATCGTACCCGCCAATATCCTTACACTACGGGTCACGGAACCCTTTATATAACCCAGTACAAAAAATTCAAAAGAATAACGTTCTTATAAATTTTTGAAAGTTTTACTTTCTAACTATTAGATAAGTGAATTCTCATACATCCTTACCCCAAGTATTAGTTTCATATTTTCTGATGAAAGAGAGAAACCTGTTTAACTATTTGGTAGCACAATTTTAAAACGAATGAAAGCCAAATATTCACTTGAAAAGGAACGAGATTGCGAAGCAAATTATAATATCAACATAGCTCCACAAATTAATATTCGCACAATTCTTCGCTTAATTAAGGAACGTCGTTACGATAATAGTAGTTGTACTAATAGTGAAGGCGTGACCGTATATAACATAGCCGCATAAAACCCTAAAAACAAGACAACTCGTTGTTATGGCAATGAATAATACGAGAAGTAGTACGCCTAAATATGGAAGCCTACTATAAGCCCTAATCTATACTTTAGCCTACTAAGTTAAGCTATTAAATAATATTATGAATGAATAAATTTAAAGATACTAATTACCAACACTGGTATCTACACTAATAATTTTAAGACAATTTTTTTCACTTGTTACGCAGGCTGAAAAAAACTTAACATTAACTGAAAACTATATATATATGGCGCCAAGATCTAAGGTAATATGAAACGTTATAACGTAAAACCTTATAGTACATTTTATATGAAGATAATAAGATTTTTAAATACATTAAATTAATATAATTTTGAAATTTAGGTTTATATTAACCTTTTTATGTATCTGGATCTAGTAAGTGATATATCATTAACGATTTCTTTTTCAATAAAACTCGCGCTTTTCGCTAAATTTTTGATGAAATGAAGAATTACTTGAAATAGAACGTTTACATTGTTCAATAGTTTATAAATTAAGATATAATACATTCGTACCAGATAATTATTTTGAAGGAATGAGAGCAAATATTAATAAACGCCTTGAATAAAATGTTTAACAAGTGAATGATTTCTTATAAAGTAATGAAAAAGGAATATTTAAGAGAAGTATCATTATCTAAGTACCTACAAGTAACGTTTATAGGTGTTAAAGAATTGGAATGCGCTATTAAACCTTAAAATATGATTTATAAATTTGTTTCTAGTTAATTATAGTTTTAATACACAAGTTTGATGTCGCGTACGCTAAGGCTAATTGGTATGTTTCCATCAGTTCATAGTTTCCGCGATTAATACATTTAAGACATCTTAACATTGTATTATATATAATATGAGTACAGTAGGTTTCATTAATCAAAACCTTATCAAAAAAACTTTGATATGGAAGCCGAAATGCTTACAAATAAATGGAAATAAATTTGGTGCAGTTATTTTAAGTGAATACAACGAACGAGTAAATCCTTATTGTTGTGAAAATAACAATATTAGATTAGCAGTAAGTCAGATTGTTATTCAAGCTGTTGTACTGCTATTAAACGCTATGAATAACTAGTAATGTATTAAACCTATTATTAAGTTGCGTCAGATAATGATCATATGAGTGAGTTGTTTATTACTAGGATGAAAATACATTAAATAGAAAATCTTGAGTACTTAAATCGGTTAACTAATACCCAATACCGGTTTTCGAGTTATACTATAATGATCCAATCACACCTTTCGTATTGCCTAATAAATATAACACTATATTACCATAAGGAAAACCTTAGACTCCCGTATTTATTTAATCTTTGCTATAGTTACTCGGTGTATGAGGTTGAGTTCATTCTATTGAAGACGAAGGAAACAAACTATGTAATGAAAGATCATTATCAGTATTTTATATAAGGACAGGACAGTGTTATAGTTGCGGTAATTGATTATTCAAACGCCTGTAACACAGAAGTTGTTGTTGATTTTGGTAAAGAACTCTTTTTACTCAGTTCAACTATTTTAGTCATAATTGTTAGACCTCCTATATTTTACAAATACAAGATCTTTACCAGATTTTTTTATTAGAGTATATGATTAATTTTAATTTTGACGTTAAAGTTAATACTAATGAGTTGATTGATAATAAATTGAAGTTTCATTTCGCTTTCAAATGCGGGTACCCATGGTTTAAAGTCAGCTGAATTGAGTGCAATTAAATTTCACTAGAGTGCCCAGTTTAATGTGGGGCATGTGCTAAGTAATTTTCTATACAAATTTATGTATAGACTGGTTGGCAGTTTGCCAAACTTTGAAGAAACAAACATTCACCACCTAACTACTACAATACTCCTATTACTTCGGTTATACTTACAATACTACTATTACATAGATATACTACTAAATGAGAACTTTATAACATCTTAGCTCCTATTAATACTGATCACTTCTTACTGATTTAAGCTCAGATAAGCTAAATAAAAGAAAAATTGACTTCTTATGACACTTTAAGCGGTTAAATTAAAGGGAAAACTCTTGCCAAAGTCTTCTAGAAACTGCGGAGTGTTTTAAAATAAAAGAAATGGAAGATGTTTATATTACGATGGTTTTGACGGTAATTTGGAAGAAGCAACATTATGGCTATTAACACTTTACCCGGAAATTTTCATTAAAATTCTTTTGAGGAAAACATTCAGATTGACTGTTGAAAGTTTCAAATCCTTATGAAATGATTACAAACTTTCCAAACCCCCCTTAGTTGGCAAACTGATAAGTTGCTACTTTCATTATTACAAATCAAAAATCTCAAATTGCTAAATCCGTGGACCCTTATGCCAAATAACAATTTCAACAGCCGACAACTTATAACTTTTACCTTACATTATATATTAATTTTTACTCATTATAGTATAAGATCTTAAAGTCATAAACATACAAATATTTCAATTATTTTTATCAAATCGTGAAGTTGGGATGAAAAGTCACGTTACTTGATTTTACACCCAAATCGTTTAATCTACACCCCACCAAACAACTATATTTCACGATTCTACGCTCAAATCGCTAAGTTTATATCCCGCTCAAATTAAGGTTTTTCTTTCAACCAACATTTGAGAATAGAATTTGAAAACTTGAAACTCAAACTTTCCAAGGTATTCACATTATTTTTTCAATCTCTATAATAATGGATATTAGATCAAAAACGTTGCCGCTAACTTAATCAACCAACATATTACCAAATTCACCGGTTAACTTATATCAGGTTTCAATATTTCAAAGTATCATTGTATTACTTATAACTTTGATGACTTTTGCGTATAGTTCAACGATTAAAACATTGAATTTTGAATTAAAACCCCAAAATAGCTAGAGGTAAGTTGATGATAGAATTTCGTGACTGGGGCATAGTTCTTTTCAGGTCAAACAGAGAATATGTGAAATAACCTGTTTAACATATCATAAATGAAATAATGACTCTCAAGTCATTAAACCTAAAAGTTTAAAGGGAAATTAAATGTTACTATTAACGATTTTTATTATATACCTTGTACGGGATCAGCCTCTAATCTCAGAATAAGTCAGGTTTTTAATTTCATCCAACAATTTCAAGAACCTGTTAACTTTTTGCACAGCCCAACTCATGCTAGAGGCGATATAAACTACTATTTTGGCAGTGAAAAAATACGTAACACAGCTGTCGCTAACTATACAAAAGAAATTAATGATACCAAAATCCAACGTTTAGTCTTTAAGATCGTAGAAATCGCAATAATAATCTTTGGGATCTTTAAAGGAATAAAGTCGTTTAGATTGCGACCATACAATATCCAAATTGAAATTACTATATTTAATGCAAGAAAGCTTATATACGTAAAACTAATATAGAAATTGACCCTTAAGGCGAAATCACTAGCAATAACTCTTAATATCAAAACTTTAGAATATCCGAATTCAAATTAATTATGAAAAATAAGATAGAAAATTAGTATGACGATTTTAACATATTTTTTCTAGGCAGTTTCAAAAGTTAATGTTAGTTTTAAGCTCCATATAATCTTGAATAATATCTGAAATATTATAAAAAAAGTACAGCGGGAAACCGTTGTTCTTCTATACGAATAGAATAATTTTTTTTGAAATTTATAAGTGAATACATATTTAGCTTTTAAGTTTCTACTTTCTATTCCATAAACAATCAACAGGTGACGCAACAAATTTTAAACTAATATCAGGAACTAAAACATGTATCTATCATAAGAATTATAACAAAATCAAACATCATTTTGAGAACTACGTCAATCTTGCATAATATAACACTAATTTTGAACTAATAATTTAAGAAACGATAAGGATCAATAAAAATGGAAGAAATATCTATAAATTTCCTTGTATCAATGCCAAAAAAAATTATATTATGCTAATTAATCATGAGTTAGTCAAATATGAAAGAATTTATAATTGTTCAGCAGGTTCGAATAGGTATTCAACAAATTAATGAGTATAAATACGCCTTATGACATATAGATGTCACTTGTTAATACTTTTTCAGTGAATTATAGTTTTTACTTACAACTGTATTAATGCATACGACAAACGTATTTAATATGAAATTCAATATGCGAATTCGTGTTATGAGGACAATGAAGCCTTTTGAAACCCATATTTTATACATTCATAGTACTATGGATGTCGATAATTAAAATATAGACAAACGTTAATGGATTGAAAGTTATACTAGAGTTATTTCAATGGCTAAATTTCAAACGGATATGGTAACCGTAAATATTACAGTGGCAATGAAAATAAAAAGTGTGGTATCTACAGTAAGTTTGACTGTTGCTTAGATCGTTCCCTCATCAAAGATTACAATGACTGATACGTAATATATTATATCTCATACTATATTAATTTTACGAATTATTACATTGAATGCATCATAGATTACTAGGATAAAAACATGTTCTATGATACGAATAACGCATCAAATAAAATATTGTGGTATGAAAATATGATTTTTAAAGAAATACAATAAGTAACCGACCACATTTTTCTATACTATCTAATGGACAAAACCCCTTACCACTGTCATAACGATCAAACCACTGACCCCATACACAAATTTAATATTTTCAATTGTGATGCGAAACACATGTTTTTGAAAATATGCTAGATACTCAAGTTATACTTTACTTAATAGAGGGTAATATATAATACATCTCGTTATTATTGAATAGAAATATCGTTATTAAATCAACCATTGAAACGATGATAGAGTGAAAGACACTTTGACCAAAATACGGAATGAATACTATTCGAATTAAAGGTAATATGAATAATTCTTAAACCGATTATCTTCCATAATATAACAACTCCAACCCCATTCATTTTTCATCTAGAACATATGAATATTTTCAGTATTAACTTTTATTTTAAATTTGAAAAGATTATGAAGAATGACCAATTTATTTCTCTTAGACTCAAATAAAGATATTGATAATTTCATCTTGTAAAGTTCAATGTACTGGTGATAAATTTGATGAAGTTCGAGATACATTGGTTATACCCATTGTTTCTTTACATAACCATTCACAGGCTATATAAAGTCTTCAAATCCGGGTGGTAAAAATATAGTGAATACGCCGTATTTGAATCTATCGAAATTCTTTGTTGTTACTGTTTGACCTAGGATCCGGTATCCATAAGTATAAGTATAATTTAAAGGACAATGAGGATTTACATTGCGAGATATTAAAAACAGTTTTGCAATTTTATAACAAACATATTTTATGTCTCAAAACTAGCAACTGTTCCTCATATCATTATATTCCTTGAGTTTCCATAGACGAAGAATTTTTGAAAGGGTATAAATATGTTTTAGATTAATACATACCTAAACCAAAGAAAAAGAGAAAAAAGAAAAAAAAAAACTATCGTATACACGACGCTAATACTAACTTTGAGGTTGTGTAGTTTGAGTCCAAGGTCAAAATAATAGGTATAAAATGTAAAAAAAGTACCTATCAAAGTAAACTAGAGCTTAAAAAAGATCAAAAAGAATAAGCTCTAACTATAAAATAGTATAATGTCTTTGTGTTGGAGATAAGAAGCTTTAAGAATGATAAAACAAGTTTTAAAATGGCAGTAAAGGGCATAAGTAATATCATAAGCCTTAATGGCTTGGTACCAACGATGTTACTCTTTAAATCATATTTTCGTTTCATAAGTGAAAGATCTCTATTAGTTATTACAAAATATAATGCTTCAATGTATAATAACGACTTAAAATAATAATGGAGGGAATATGCCAAGTACTAAGGTAATAACACGTTAAACACTAAAAATAATCCATTAATAATAAACGTATCAACTTTGACATTATAATTAAAGGTACATACATGGAGAAATTCAGATTAATAGAATAGCTTATATCAGATTGAAAATATAGCTAACCAAAATGTAGTAATTAAAACTACTAAAGATTTTACAACATTCCATATAAAAAAGGTTAAATATGACATTAGCGCGGTTTCCAATAAAATTCCTTCAACCAAACAAATTAGATAATATTAACCACCTATGACAGTAATTGAGTAACTGATGAAGCGATAGCAACGCGAACAACCATAAAAAAATTATGAGAATAAGTATGAAGAATACAAATCGGCTCGTACGTATACAACTTCCTAAATTAAAATTAAAAAGACGGATTATGAAGACTTTACAATTGATTTCCGCGTGTAGAGATATTAGGACTCCAGGTAAACCTCGAAAAAAATGTTATAGGACTGAAATCAATGGATTTATTACACTAAAATTTATGTAATTCGCATTTAAACGCAACTTCAATTATAAAGGCCCCAATATTAAAATATTGAAGATGAAAATAGGATATAAATTCAAGCGAAAAGTTACAAAGAAACAATATGAAAAATAACGTATAATATCCTGAAGATACATTAATAAACTAAAAGACTGAATGCTTGTGTCATTGTTAATGATTTAAAAAATAAGCTAAGGTTTGATACTTACACTAATCATAGGTTTATTCAAAAATACTCGTATGATGTTCAATTTTAATATCTGTAACAATATCGAGGTATATATGTAATCAATAACTAAATTCTACAAAATCATTTCATTGGATTTACTCTACGAGTTCAGTAGTAAGTACCTATTAATATAGTTATAAAAAAAGTGAAACAATTATAAAATTGGGGGTAGCAGGTATCTATTAGTTTTTATCTCATAAGCAGCATATAAATTGTATAACTGGCATCGAAATATTGAATTACAATGTATACCTTTCAATGATATAAACGGATAATAATTTCGGTATAAAGGGTATGCAGCTGCACAATATATTTTAAGAGTGAATTGTTGACTTTATAATAATAGAATAACGTGCTATAACAAAAGTCGGGGTTTTAGAATTACAAGCGCATTATAACTTTAATAAAATATCAACACCGAAATTTCAATAGATCGTTAACCCATATATATGGTAGTAACTATATGAATAATAAATACCATTGTTTTTATTAAAAGAATTTAGGTAATAACTTGGCCATTATTGATATGAATTTCGTTATAATAGTTTGATTATATTAAAAATAATATTTTGGATGCAATTATATCGCGACCATACGTCAAACAATACCATCATTAAACTTTGTAGTTATTTGATGAACTTAAAGACCAGTTAATAAGGAGTTCCATTGTTTGAATGAATTATTTGAGGAAGAAAATGATGGATTTTGAATTAAAAATCTACATCATTTTCATTAACTTATCGAGTACTCAGTTAATAGTTTTGAACGAATATTCTTTTTAGAATAATACTTAATTATATTTTTAATCCCAATTATTTATCAAAGATCATTGATCATAATTTATGAAAAGATAACCAGTTCTCAATTATTAGCAACCTGGTTCAGTAAGCCCTTATTCAGTGTATAATGGTTATACAAAGCGTACATGTTTTTGAGGTTTACTAGATAACAGCCGGTTTCCATATATGTGTATTCAAGTGGGAAATCTTTACTGTAGTTACTAAATAGTTCATGAATTCACTTTTTTTCATTATTATGTATACTGATTTACGTAAACCGTTTGAGTGTTTCTTCAAGTGCGGAATTAATGAAATAAACTCTTGATAATAGACATAAGATACGTCAACGATATATACTAAGACGAAAAAATATAAATTTCGATAAATCGATAATAAACATCACCAAGTAAATGCTATAACAAGAATCATATTAAGTGAGGAACTAGGAAGGTTTATTGACAGAAAAAAATTAACTACATGGATTGAAAACTCTATCTAAAGGCCACTTAGCAGAATATTACATAACTGCAGAAAGGGTGAAAGGTAAAGATATTCCAGTAAACTGTAATACTGTTAGTCCATTGACAATATCCACTTGATTAACTGCCATAGATAAGTTGAATAGTTATCTTTGTATGTTTTGGAGAAATAAAATGAAAAATCGATTAAGTACTTGTCTTTTTGGAATTCAAAGTGATAGATAATAAAGCTGTTATACTAATAGCAATATGTAACGCAAAGGGAAGTACTTGCGTTACCGGGCGATTGTCTTATAAAATTTATTAACAATGGTACCGCAAAGAAAGAAAGCTCTTAATATTACAATTCGGTTTATTTTTATGTATTTAAAATGATCTACAAGAACTGAAAGTCAAATCAAATAAATTACCAAATTCAATATGGGGTACATGACAAGCAATTGCATATAGAATGTAGTATGCCGACCGTCTAATGGTCGGCTAAAATTAAAAGGAACAACCAATTACCACTTAACTATTACAATACTACTGTTGCTTTGACTACATTTGATATTGACAACGTTTCAACATCTAAAATCAAATCAAATTTCCAAAATATAATTACTAATTTTGCGGAATAAGAGTTCTATTTAAACGTTAGATAAATTTGAATCAAATATAAATTGGATAATTTTAATGCAAAATAGATTATTAAGAAAGTCGAAAGGGTCCAAGATTTACATTATAATGTGTACGATACATTTGACATAGCAATTAATGCATTTATCAATTTAAAGTACGTTTTTAGCTAGCATTGACAGGTTTCAGTAACATTGTTGGCCTTATGTCTCAGTTGTGAGCCTTTTCTTTGTTTTCTTATATTTTCCTTTGCTAAGTGAATCTATACCATGGGCGAATACTTCAAAAATCTTTACGGTTAACGGTTAATCTTTTAACGATTAGGCAAGAAGATTCGCCAAACACTAATGTAATTATACCTTGAAAACTATAGATAGTTTATAAGCGACTGCAGCTTTGTTTGTTTCATCGTAAATTAAAGTCATAAATGGGCAGATATTATTCAAAAAATATAATTTAATGAGAAATTTTCATTCTAGCCATCTGAATAAAATTTCAAAATTGCTAACAGGTTAAATGTATTATATATAAAAAGGTTTCCTTCTTATAATAGAGAGTGCGTCGAAATTATATTCACATTCAAATTCAAGTTCATTACCAAATAGATCATATCTTCAATAATGATCAATATGTTAATAAACAATTACAAAAAAAATCATTCACAGAAATAATGATACAAAAGATAATTATAAGAATCTAATAAATATATACTATGGCATGGGTTAACAGAAAAATAAAATAAAATTGAAACTGTCGGCTACGTTTGGTATGTAGAGAACTATTAAAGTGTTTTGTAAATGTTTCAAAAAAAGTGATAGAATTAAATTGAATGTATTTCGTGAAAGAAGAGTTGGTTAGATTGTGCACCAGCGCGAATTCAACATCACCACCACTCATGTTACAGTTTTCAAGTGAAAAAAAACATGATGAAAATGAAGGAAAGATTTCAGATAGACAATATGAAGAGATGAAAAAAAAAATTTCAATGGTATTAAATGAAAGTAAAAATGAAAGTTTTACCCAATTTCTAACAATTTTGAAATTTGATTATCGACTGATGATAGTTCTGAAAATATGTTTGGTTTCTCCTATCAATGGTCAATTCACTAAATATAGGTTCTATATTACTGAAAGTGATTTAAAGTTTACAACGAGTATTGAATTAATGATCTTACAAGGGTTTCTTTCAAATATTCAAGGTGATTATTTGTTAAAAGGAGTTATAAGATTCCTTCAAACACTATACGATTAATTAAAAGAAAATATTTATTGATTATTAACATCTTCAGTGCACTTCAAATAAAAGTTGGTAAAATCCTCAACTTATATATTAATTATATTGATATTTTAAAAAAAGTGTATCAATGTAATGAATATGCAAATTAACATTAATTTCATTGTTAGTATTGATGTATATGTTATATAATATCAATTTACGATTGAGAATTCGAAACTTTGGAATTACAGGCTAATAGAAACCTTATTAAAAACCTACTTGGATTTCAATAAATAGTTCATTTATTTGTGTGGTTTTTGGTAGGCTTTTATTGTGGAAACGTAGTTGATTGAAAGCGCGGTCGAAGTAGTTGATGTATTACATGGAAATAGGTGATTCGTTACTATTATGTTTGGCATATTGCTAGCTAATCTACAGAATCATCTATATGAATAACTGATTTTTCCGTATCTCACCTTAAATTTAGTACTTCCTTGGATTAACTTATAGTTATTACAGTTAACTTATAGTCAATATAGTCAAATCTATAGGAATTATAATTGACTTGGCTATACTTCAGTTGATTGATATTTTAACACTATTAATGTTTTGTTTTATGACTTCCTGATAGTAAAGCCTATCTTTCATTCAATTTCGTCGTTTAATTCCTTTCTATACCTATCGGTATTCTCTTCGCTAATACCATCTTATGGTACACTCACATTTTAATACAATTAAAGTCTCCCACCTCGCATTTTCAAACATTAATTCCTTCATTCCCACAAACAAATTTTGTGTTAGAAGCCTATTCGTTACCAACTCTATATTATTTCATCAAAGGTCTGGATACACTTTTTTTACATATTAATACCCTCAAAATTTAATAATTTGCAAGGGTACCCTTATTTCTCTTGATTATAAACTGGGTATAACGACCGGTTTATATATAGTTTAATTTGTATGCTCAAACTATTATCACTTATAAACCCTTTCAAAGCGACGCTAGATGTTGTTGTAGTTATAGAATCGTATGCGGTTATTGTTGCATTTAATTTTCCACAATTCGTTCATCTTTCAGAATTTTTATGCCTCCCTCAATGTTATCACATGTATAGTTAAACGTTTTTTAATAGTCGTTTCAATATTAAAGTACCAAATTTAATAGCTTCGAAATTATTATAAACGATTACATGAGTCGAGGGCAATTTCAACTATGTTGTAATAATCTTGAATATGCTGTCGGTTATCATTCAAGCATCAAATTCTATAATTATGCCGTAGATATCACATTTTAATATGATTTATATTAAGCATTTAGATTTGAAGTATATGTTGTATACATGTTGAAGGTAATTGTTCACTGTCTATTGGATTGATCTTCGTTACTGGGGATTGTAAGAAATCTGATCAAAAAGGTAAAGTTGGCGTCATTGACAGAAAACCCATCAGAATGATCATCAAATTTTCTATCATCAAATTCAATATCAACATATTAATACCTTCATTCGAGTGATGAATTCATCTTTATATGAGTTTGTTTAACCTATCAAAGTGTGTTTTATGGATTGTAAACGTATATCTTAATCGATAAGTGGTAAAATTCTACCGGTTAATATGAGGCAACAATATAAGCTATTCGAACTCTCTATACAATGTAAATTCACAGCTTTATATCGTTGGCTTTATTAATCCTTGGCAAAATTATTGCCTATTTTTTTGTTGTAGGATAAGATGAGTTCCATTATCGTTTGAAATATTCTAAATACGGGTGGGAAAATCGTCAAAATCTAGTAAAATATCATGTAGAAACGTTTTCATTGGTTTGTACTTCTCGAAGCCTAAGTATTTAATAGTATGCTATTTGATTGTAGTCAATCCAATAGTCTCAAAAGAATTTTATTGTTGTTTTATGAACTAACGAGACCAAAGTGTTTACTTTATATAATTTATCGGAAGGAATCAAACGTTAATAAGCTTACATCTAACCTAATTTTAAAATATCTTTAATACATCCAAAACTAGTAAACTATTTTTTTAGATAATAGGTGAGAAGGTTGCATACAACGTATCATTATTACTTCAAAGAATTTATCCCATAAATTCTTAAGAAATTTGAATTATGCCATCCGTTAAAATTTGTTAGCGTCTTACGTATATGTCGACATAATCTTGTGACTATTGACAGTGAACTCACCACTTATGGTAATAGTTAAATTGTCACCAATTGCGAAGATCAGGCGATATCTCATCTTCTGAATTGTCAACAATAAAATTACAATTCTCTTTTTACTTTTATTGTTGTATCTACAAGAGATTAACCTTATTGTTTTCTATGGCTGGTTTATAAACACACTTTAAACTTCATAAACTACTATTAACTTGAAAATCATTGCATTTTCCGTTGAAATTATGTTTACAACGTAAGTTGAATCACGTTTCGAGTCAAGGGGCCATTAATCCTAATTAATTAGGGTTTTTTTAAATTAAGTTCTCCACACGAGTAAATAATACCTTTAAAATTTAGTTTAAGAACTAGATTTATATTGAATCTTTTATTTTATAATATTTAAGCCGTAACAAACACTTTTTTGGATTTTTAGTTTTGAAGTCATTATTAGTTTTATTATACATTCTAATTTTTCAAAGTCGTTCACACCTTTATCATTTTATAGGTTTAATTACGATTGGTTTAAAACATTTATATTGAATTAATAATTCAGTTGAAACATCTTCATAAAACGTTAGGGGCGGTTTAGATGTCTTTATCTAGGTAAAGCAGGAAAATAACAAAAAGTTAACAGTTTTATCGATTTCTTTCAGATTTACGGTACTTAAATATTTTAAGGTCCATCTCATCTGTGTAGCTTTAGTGATATGAAGCTTTTGTTTTTGAAAATTCAAAGACAATATTTTTGTTATCTACGGTTTATTCCCAATAGTAAGGGCATTGTTCATCTTTCGCTTCGAAGGTTATTTCCTCAGTTCATTCATTGATCTTTCGGATGTGATAACCATTTTCTGGGTATAGAGTATTAAAAGAAATTTGGTTCTCATGCGTGGGAACAAGCTAATTACTAAAACGGAAAAGTCCAACCATGTAAAAAATGATGTCGTAGAGAATGTTTACCACTACTGACAATATTTCCCCTAGCTTCTAAAAATGTTGAAATATAACGTAATAATATCGTAATCTTTACTTAAAAGCGTGTTTACCATTTCGACCTTAAGGAATATCTTTTTTGGATTTAATATTGATTTATTTACACTAAATACCCGTTATTCAATCGTCCACTAGTGAGCTTTTTCATAACAAATCAATAACAACAATGTAGATTGATATATATAAAAGTCTTAAATGCGGGCCAATCCACAAAATATTCAAGGGTTCCATTCTTTACTTCTCTAAAATAGTTTTCAAAATCTTGGTATCGTATAATGCTATTACAGAGTGAACTATATGAAATATGATATATTTATTTAGTTAAAACTCTTTAACAGACAATTTTGAGTTAAAATATGAATTCTTTTTAAACGTAAAATTAAACTTGAACCGGGTTTAGAAGTACGCTTTAAAATGATAATAAAGTGTTGACAAGTTCCAGAATATTCATTAATATAAATATTGTAACTAATTTCCTTAAGGGTTTCATATAATCTGTTAATTAAGGGTAAATTAAACCTTGCTTATGATTTAAGAAATTCTTATTACATCAACTTTAATATCATTATCTATGAATTTAAAGTATGAAGTTATCAATACTCCTGTATCAATTTAAGTAAAAACCTTAAGCTATTACTTTCAACTAGTTTTTCAGGTTAAACATCAACAGTAAGACCAAGATTCCTAATATTTTTCAAGAGCAAAGAAAAAATGGAGTAAGGTACTTGAAATGAAAAAGAAATAATAAATTCAAAACAATAACCATAATCGTCGAGCCAAATAAAAAAGAATTACGTTGGAATAGTGATCAAATGCAGTATAGTCAAGTCAAATATATTCACAGTTAATAGGTTTTACTGACAGCAAATTGAACACAATTTGTTAGATTTACTACATTGACTATAATTCAAGTTTAGTAGGTGCGCACTTCAAAGTGAGTCATTAGCCAAAGCATTTGGACATACAAATTACTGTACCGACCAACTAGTGGTCTTCCAAACTTAGAACTTATAGCATATCAAAACCAACTGCAATGCAGCACCAGGTACTTCGACCAAAGTGATTCGAATCAATTAAGTTGCAACTATAAAAGCCTACCAACAAATTCCTTCATAGAGTTCAAATAAACTCTAGTTCCACCAATATTTATATATTTAACTTCCGCAACGGTGTTGGTGTTTATTAGTAGCATAATGGACTACAACCCGCCTAATATAAAGTATTGTGTTGCACCAATATCAGGCATCATATAAAAAAAGATTTGAATTGCGTAACGGTCGCGAATAGAAATATATATATAAATATTTGTAATTTTAATAGTTCTAAAAATAAGGGTTTTCACCTAGTGAACTATAAGAGAATGCGTGGTCGGCCAATTAATACAATGATTGAAAGCTAATATCCTTATGCCAATCAACAACGTTAAAATTTTCTTCCTCATCTTTTACCTTTATGCCTTCAAAGTCCATACCGCGTTTAATAAATGTCTGATTAAAAATTCAAGGGTATTAGATTTCGTATTTAGCCTATTTCGATACTTGGTACACAATAATACAACATATTAACGAAAAAAATCATTTTTCACAAATTTAACATCTTTTGATATCATTTAAAAACAAAAACAGAAGAATCAGTCTAAAATTTCAATAGAAGAGCCCTTCCTATACAATATATTATTCAAGCTTCCGATAAAAAGGTTTTGAACAACAAAACTACCTCAACCTACCATCTTTACGATCATTATGGTTGAAAATCGCGGAATATTGTTTTTGGATGATCGGCGAAATGATAAGCTTACGGATACATAACCTTCGATCTTAATACCTTTTCCATCAATATTGCAAACGAGGAACGCAATTAGCAAAAAAAAAAAAAAAAAGTGGTATCAAAGTATGATAAAACGTATTCCTATGCTTTATAATCTATAATAACATTGAAAGCTTACTAGCATAGCTAACCAACTCCAATTTCCACATGATTCATTATATATTTGCACAATATCACACTGTTAAGAATTTCATTGAGGAGGTTCATCTTCATTTCCAACTGCTTCTTATATTCCGATAAATACCACTACTTGATAATGTTAGAATCTATGGGGTACTAAGCAAAGTTGACATTATATTCCCAATGATCTTTAAGACTATCGTAAATCTCGCGAAGAAATACGAAATTAGTGAGTTAATATATGTAATAATTCTTAGCTCAACCGGAAAAAATACAAAAAATGAATAAGTTCAAATTTAGTGATTTAATCATTATTGAACGAAGATTGTAAACAAATAGTCTCAAGTTAATATACAAGAGGTTTTACGGTTTATCGTTATAATTCTCCTTCCTACCCCAGATATTGACCAATGTTGTAATTACTATGTAATACGTATCTACCATAGAAACATTTAGTGAATAAACAGTTTTATATTAATCTTATAGGCTTTTTCAGCCTTTTAATTTTGAGTTTTAGAATGATTATTGGTTGGTACACTAAATATTTTTTGAAATAGTTTAGAGGAACAAAGCTCCTCTTTATATGTATCACAAGTTTGCATTTAAATCGACTTCTTCCTTATTATATAATATGATTCTAGTAGCGAAGATATTGGAAATGAACATGTTAAAGGGAATGTTAAGGGTACCCAATGATTGATCAAGGATTTATATCATTTTTTGATATGTTTTTACTAGCATAAAAGTGCTTTTGAACGTTTTTTTCTTTTAGTAATTTCCTCAATCCAATTAAGGCTTTGTCATATCTCGATCAATTAGGTTTCCGTTATAACCGAAAGTATTAACATGTAACTGTATTTAGGCAAGAAAGTTTACGAAACTCATTTGAGTCAAATTTTTAGCAGGTTCTTTTAAATGTATATATTGGCATTATAGAGCATTATCGCCAACAATATCTTTCCCCATATCATTTTCTGGCCACCTTTAAGTTATCTTTATCAAGGAGCAACTTCAAGCGCTTAAAGGATGGTCTTTCGAACGTCAGGAAAGCAGAAACCATATTCGCAAAAGTTAATACTGAACCTCATTTTTGCTATCTGGCTAGCTTTCAGTCACATAGCTATCTATCTATTGCCGAAGTATTCACGAGAAATATGGTTAACAATAGGAACATTATAACTTAGCTTAATAATATCATATTAGAGGATATATAATCCGATGTAGTCTGTGAAGTGTTTTTCATTCATTTTTCAATTGGATCCTCGTCTTACAGTTTGTCGTTGTAATATTTGAGAAATCTAGGTTTGAGACTTTCCATGGCTGTTTTGATATACTTTACCATCATCTTCTTATTTATACTCGTGTGGTATTAACGATTTGTAATAGAGGAGAAAAATTAATGGAAGAAATGTAATAATAGAAGGTATAAATTTGTTTGTTTACCGTAAATTCATTGTTTGCTAAGGATTTCAAGGACTTGAAGTTCTTCAATTTATAATAGTAATAACTATTATGCTGTTTTCCAATATTGAAGGTTTTAACAATTTAGTAATTGATTCTTAACTTGAAGCCTTTGTTTTAACAGTTGGTCTTCAACTGTTGAGTTTTGAGACAAA
Source organism: Anisogramma anomala (assembly GCA_038502455.1). Taxonomy (NCBI): domain Eukaryota; kingdom Fungi; phylum Ascomycota; class Sordariomycetes; order Diaporthales; family Gnomoniaceae; genus Anisogramma; species Anisogramma anomala. Next base: position 413,001 of record JASMMZ010000003.1, read on the forward strand.
CTAAATTTAAATATCTTAAAAGTCCAGTGATACTATCTCCACTTCTTAGTACCTTTAAATAGCGACGAACCTAAAGGTTTTTCATTTTACAACCTGTAAAAAGCAACGCAACAACCGAAGCACTTCAGAAAAATCTTTCTACAACCTTGACGCTTTTGCAAGACATAATAACGGAAAATAACTTCTTCTTCTACCTAAATTATCGGTGATTAGCCTCATAAACACTAATCAATATTAAGAGATTCTTATTGCTGTGACGTAATCTATTCGAATTGTGGTTGAAATAACTAGTGTATTTCATTGAATGTAGTAATTTATTAGTTAGAAGTTAGGCAGACCGCTAGCTAGACTACACGCTAATCTGTATATACAACTTTTTGGCTTGAGCCCCACATTTAATTAAGCTTTCCCTGAAATTGACTTGCAGTTAATACAGATAACTTACAGTCACTACAGTCAACTTACAGTTATTACATTCAACTTACGGACAGTGCAATTAATTTTTTTATACTGAAATTAACTTCTAATTCAATAATAGTGGTGATAATGTTACGTATTTAATTTTTAGTTGAAAAAAAATAAGAAACCGACAGGGCTTATATCAAGAAAAATTAGATTGCAAAAGCCTAAATATGTTTAGAGGAGCCCGCTTGTAGCATTTATATCGTAAGTATTCATCCATTGAAAAACTATAATGAATGAGTTGAAGCGTAAATATGGATCCCAATTTAAAAGTATTATGATTACTTGAATAAATATTTGAAATACAAAATAACATGGATAATTTGAACCAACGAAATCTTATCATGTCCATCGTATGTAAAACTTCTGTATCAATAATGTCAACAAACGGAATTGAAATTAACAACGGAAATATAATATAATGAATATGATTTCTTTTAAAAATCATTCATGATAATTGTAGATATTATTATATATCACTAAAGTTAGTATATTTAGATGGCAATGCATCACACTGCAAGCTGCACTTCTGCAGCGTGCATGATAATGTGGAACGCTGCAGGGTACACTCTTGCAGAGTGCATGATAATATGACGCGGTGCAGATTGCACTTTCAGAGCGCATCCTGCTTGGCACGGTCTAAAAGGGGGTGTTTCAAAGTATATGGCAAAAGTTCCACTGCCCGGATAAAAGCTATATAACCTTTTATCCGTGGCGTATACTCTCTAAATACTTTTTCTTCGAATTTTGTATCTTGAGAACTATAGTAAGAATTTTACAATTACTCTTCTACGCTTTTATGTTCACGCAAATAAGCAGACCTTACCGCCACTAATTAATAGTCGACTAGGTCGACTATAGATAGCTAAGGAAAAAAGAGACAACCATAAGTTAAATACCTAGAGCGGGATGCTGCAACGGTTCCAAATATTTATGCTTTGCTACTACTCTTCACAAAAACCATAGGGGAATGTAAAATTACGCGGAATCTCTTTTGAAACCCAAAGCGTAACAAAACTATAAGATCCAAAGTAACTTTAAAAAGTAGTACTTTAATACGATGTCATTAACTAGTTATTTCCTTATTTACTAAAATCCTTATTAAGTTAACCGTTAACTTGTTTTTACGTTATAAACGCACCGGATATTTTTTAAAAAGCGTCCGATTACGTATCAGACTAAGGGAGCTTAAACCATTTACAAACATCGACAGCGGCTGAGATATATCTTTTAAAAAGCCCTTGTAACCATTAACCCCCCGAATATAACATCCAAACCACGCGTAAACAACAAAAACGATTATTGCAAGGCAACCAAACCAATGGCACTTCATCACTATTTAAATATACTTTTTGTACCAATCCTGGTATTTTGTAATTATTTCATTTTCATTTTTCTTTTTATATATATCCTGGTATTTCATTTTGTTCAATTTTACCGGTCATATATTTCATGCCTTTTGGTTTTGTAGAGAATAAATTTAATTCACCTGAACTGATGTATAGACTCTTTTTTAAAATATAATATTTTACAAGAAGCATATTAAGGATTATTTACTTGAATTTGTAAAAAAGAAAGAATAAAGGTGTTAGCAGTGAGTTTTAAGCCTTTACGTTTAAATAAATTCGTTGTTTGAGTTATTTATCAATATTATAATGTACTTACTTTCATTATTCATTTTCTCCACTTTAATTCATTTACTAGTTTTTGATATATGTTAAATGATAAACGTTACCAATGACGAAATTGGTAAATACTTTTATTTTAAGGGGATTACGTCAACATTTACATAACGAAGGACCTAATATACCTAGTAGTGTATTTCGAGTTACGAATATATTTTTATTACAAGCCAGCTTTAAAATATCTCATTTTGAGAAGGGGAAAAGAAATAAACCTCCCGGCTTTATATTTCAAGGATAGAAAGGCTGAAGAAATCTTCGTACACTTACCATATGGTCTTTTAAGGCCTAACCGGCACTCGAATTCCAAAGGAATTTAAAAACAAGAAAAGCCTGCAAGAAAAGGAAGAGCCGGGTACGAAATCTAGGCCGTAACCTTAGAAAAATGAAGAATTTAATAAGATTTTCGGAAGGCACCTCTAAGAAAAAGTAGGTCTAAATAGAAAATCCGAGCTATACTCTTGAGAGTAGAAAGGTACAGATACGATATCTAACAATAGACTCCAGGAAAAGAGTAAGTTTAAAGCACCATTTAAGACGTAGCTTTAAGAGGAGGAGAAAATACCGGAATCGGCGCTGGAAACGCAGCCTCGAGAAACGAAAATCCTAGAAACACAGTTCTGGTCGCAACCTTAGAGAAAGAGAGGAAAAACCTGGATACGTATTTTGGGTCACGGAATCAAGAAAAAGAAGGTATGGATACATAGTCCAAACCATAACTTTGAAAAAAGGAAGGACTAGATACACAGTCCAAGCCGCACTTTCAAGAAGGAAAAGGCTTAAGTATATAGTATAGGCCGCATATTTGAGAAAAAATAGGCCTGAATACACAGTTCGAGCCAAGGCCTTATGAAAAGAAAGGCTTGTAAGAAAAAGACCGGGTACAAAATCCTAGCCATACCCTCAGGAAAGGAAAAGGCTAAAAGCGTACTCCGACACGCTCTTTTATAGGAAAAATAGCCTTAAAACAGTATTAGCACCTTATCCTTAACAAAAAAAATAGTATCTACATTAAAGGAAGTGCCGGATACGAGATTCGAGACGCGACTAAAAGAGGAGAAATAACTGGATGTTTTATTTAGACCGAACCTTCAAAACGAAAAAGTCCTAAAGGCAATATTTATAACTTGGCATTAACAGCTACCTTTTTGAAAAGGAAAGCCGGTTACGGCATTTAGGCCGTAACATTAAGGGGGAAAATACTCAGATACATTATATAAAACTAGGCTTTAGCAAAAAGTCGGGTTATATTAGCTATCCAAACCTTAACTTCGAAGATAGGACAGAGCGCAATGGTATTTCAAAACGCGTCCTGGAAAACAAAACAGATTTCTATAATATCCTCGGCTTTAGACCTCGATAAACAATGATCGCTTTGGATATCGCATTGAAAACACCCCTTACGGCTATGAAAAATGACTTTAAAGCATTCCTATCAATACAAAACGTTCTAAAGATCGTATTAAAAGCGCTCTTGTAAAAATAGAACGCACAGGAATGCGTATTAACACCGTTTATACCCACGTTAAACGCTCTGGATTGCGTATTTAGAACATAGACGGTGCTTTTAATAGCTGATACGGTTAAAGACGTTATGAAGAAGGTCTTGTAACCTCATCCGCGACAACTCTGCTTTACTAAGCAAAAAAAGAAAGAAACGAAAGAAGTTTTTCCTGGAAAGATGGCATATATCACTGTCATTACCAACTAAAAACGATGGCATACATCACTATCATTACCAACTAGGAATAAACCTACACTATTATCTTTACTAAACGACTAATATGGACCTCACCACAACTATACTGTCACTCCTAGATTATGGATACGAATCTTACCACGGTTATACTATTATTACTGGATTATAGATATAAAGCGTACAAAGAGAGAATAAAATATTTTGTGTGCGGGTATTATTATATATAACTATAGTTAGTATATTTAGATGGCAGTGTATTACATTGTAAGGTGGACTCCTGCAGCGTGCACGATAACGTGGAACGCTGCATGCTGCAGTTTTGCAGATTGTATGATAACGTGTCACCATGTAGATTGCACTTTCAGAGTACATCATGCATGGCACGGTCTAAAAGGGGTGTTCCAGAGTGTATGGCAAAAGTGCCACTACCTAGATCAGAGGTTTATAATCTTTCATCTGTGGAATGAATTCTCTAAATACTTCTTCTCTAACTTATCTATATTTACAACTACAATACCAATCTTAAGATTACTTTTCTACTCTTTTACTTTCATGTGAATGAACGGACCTTACTGACAATAATGAATCCTAAGAAAAGTAATTTTGTATCACTAGTATGTTAAGTTACCAGAGGTCTATTTAATATAAACATGTTATCTTTTAGCGTATTCTTTCCGTAAGTTTCAAGCATAATAGTAGGCCTTAATTTTGAAATCTTTATTCTATAATTCTTAATTATCGTTACCAAGTTTATAATAATTCCACAGATTCTAATTATTATTCGAAAAAATTTGAGGAGCTTATTGACATATCTTTCAAGGTTAAAAACAAATATATAAAAAGCTTGAAAATCGATATGATAAATATACATGAAGCCTATAACAAGAAAAGAATGAATCCAATCACGTATATAAATGTTGATAATAATCCAACGAACGTAATAATGAAGATTATACTGAATTCAACCCTTGAAACATCTGTAAAAACAATAAACTAATAATTCAAATTAAAGTTTATATGAAGGCGTTATTTTTTAAATGAATTATGCATGATAATGTATAGAAACTCAAACTCAAGAGTCTTGACACACTGAATAAGTGCCGGGTTAATATGGACAGGCACTATTAGGAATATAAAATCGAGAACGTGTGGAAATTTATATTAAATGACGGGTATTCAAATTGAAAGTAATTGGTAATTGATAATGTATTCAAATAGGATAGTAAGAAGTGAGTTGAATCACCATAGTTACCAATTAATCGTACTACAGAATGTATTAACTCTATGAAAAAAAAAATCGATAGTGTTGAAATGGAAGTTAATGTTAATAGATACAAGTTAATTGAAAATTAACAAATTCAGCATTGGTTACAGATCGAGATTTTGTATGTACAAATTAGCGTGTAAGTTAGCTAAGAGATTTACTAACTTATATTTTATATCCAACACTTGACTTTGCAATTAAATTTGTTATTTCGACTACTATTCGAATCATCAACCGGGGAAGCATTCAAGGATCTCATAAAAGTTATTGACTCTGGTCAAAATTGATGACTTGTTGTATTCATATTATATAAAAAATGAAAATTTATTCTTTTATATATATATAACATTATTATGTGTTGAAGAAATACTTAGATTGCAGTTAATAGCTAATCAAAACTTAAAGATACTACAAGAAACATCGGTTCATAAGTTATTGTAAAATATTATAATTATAAATTTGTTTATGAAAGAATGATTATAGCATGACAAAAATGCTTTCTACTATGAAACAAATAATACATCTGTCACTATTATAAATTCACAATATTGAGTTTCTTATCTAGTAGTTCAGAATTGTATGAAAAAACGACAATTGAGTCACTTTTATGTATATATGTAAGGCATATAATACGGTATATAATACGTATTGTGATATAGTATTCAATATACATATAATATTCGCCTTCATTATTTACTTGTATGTTTTCATTGGAAATTGGTAGGGTATGAAATTCAATGATCTGTGTGCAGTAACATAAAGTTGTTTCGACTCTAATACTAGTGAATAGAGAAAAGAAGAATATTTAAAATGTCATGATAACTAATAAACGTCAGTATTGGAACGGAAGTCAATTGCAATGCGGTCAAATCAACTTTATTAACAGCAAGTTTATTAAATCGCGGTGCCCAATTCATTTTGGGGAACGGGCCAAATAGTTTCCTATACAAACTCATGTGTAGACCAGCTATTAGTCTACTAAACCTAGAGCTATAAAATACATGTAATGTAAATCACTAAGTTATAACAATTAATACCTACTAATACTGATTAGTGATTATTGTGATGAATATACAAAAACTAAGTAAAGAAAAAAAAATATTTACAGGTTGTTACGTCTTACAAAAGCATTAAGATAAAAATAAAGATTTTAACGAAGTTCTTCAGCTTCTACGTTTGTGTTTACAGGTATTTTAAAGTGGTGAAAGCGTCGTCAAATTATCTACATATCTTCATAAAACTTATTTTGGACTCTTAATAATGAAGATTAACCGCTCAAAATCTCAACTCAAATAATTATGATAAAGTTATGACGATACCGAAGTTATCTAATATAAAAATAGTTACATTTGAATCTCCAATACATTAACATTGCCTATTCAATTCATCCGTTACACGTAGAACTCTACCCAAGAACTCTATTCTTCGAATGAAGTAACAAAAAATAGTAGATAAAAATAATAAATGATACCTAAGAAGCCTCTAAATCATCTCCCATTAAAAATATCAAAACGAACTATGATATGAAGGAGTAACAGATATTTCACCAAAAAAATCCTAACAAACTTTATGAGAAGATTTATCTCCAAATTAGATATTGAGAAAACTAAATTATGATATCTTTAATATTTAATCAATCTTTAGCGAATACTTCGTCTAGTTATAGCTCACTATATAAACTAAAAACACTAAGGTATTGGAATTGAGAATGAGAATCGATTTTTGAAAATGCGGGATCATTCTTTTTCATTATTAAAATACCATAGTAATAGCCTTTTAAGTTTACTCTGTGAGTAAGATTACGTCTGAATAATTAAATAGATAAAAGTAAAAATGTATGATCAATGATAACGATTCTCAAAACCTATATACTTGTTTGCAAAATACTTCTAAAAATTGAACTCAAATAGGTTTTTTGAACCAATTTATTTAAATATTTCAATGCTCGACTATCCTCATCAAGAAGGAAAGATCCCTCATTAATCTTGATGTAATTAATACCCCTAAAATCGATGAATATATTAAATAAACACTATGAAGATTTCACTACAAAAATTATCCAATACTATAACGATCCAATCAAGAAAATCATTCCCAGATTTCTCCATATATTGAATTATTAGAAGGTCGTTGATGGAAAACTCGACAAATGAGGGGAAAGAATTAAAGCACAATCCAATAAGTTGAACAACAACTGGATTTCTCATTTCAAACTTGGCCAAAGACAACTATTTTACCTATTAACACCTACGATTCAAAAAATAAATGAGCTATACAACTAGTATAATATTTTAAACCCTCGGAAGGTAGTTGTAGTAAATACAAATTATATAACGATTATTAATTTCGTAACTATCCAGTTCAATAAGGCTATAAAATCTTTGAGATATCTAATTGCAACTATTTTTTAATATTTACCGCTAAATAAAGGTTGAATTACCAAGTTTGTACTCGTTATTTTCCAATATCCCTATCGGTTTAAGTGTAAAGAATCACCTCCGCTAGTTCATTAATTATATATCGTTTTGCGAGCATTGCAATGGGTTTAAAAGTCACCTAGAGTATAATATTAACTCTACAAAATATTATACCAATTATAATATCATCAAGTAAACGTATATATTGAAATATAAACAAATATTGAATCAAGATTCAACTTATTCATTGTATGTTGTATAGGTGAATATTACATTAACATATTATAGCTATTTTTATAGATGCATATAGTATATTACGCCAAAACTTTCACTTTATTTTAATGGAAGAAGAAAATATTTCATGTACTCTTCAATATTTAAACTCATTTATAAAAGCTTTGAGAGCTAAATATACTCCTTAATTACGTTTCTAATAACATAGATGATAAGTTTAGCTAGTATTTATCATCAATATTACAATACAATCAATTAAAACAAAGATGATAACCCCGCGTTTATTCATTACATAGATCATAATTAAAGCGAATCTAAACAATAAGTGAGATAAAAAAACTTACATTAAAATTCTCGATGGCATCATATGTAGCGAGAATACTTTAATCAAAGTTTCAATCACATTCACAAATTTGTTAAAAAAACATTCTAGAGTGAGATATTGATTGTAACTAAGGTGTTAGTTAATCCATGGATCTATTACAAAAACTAGATCTAAATAGTGAATACAATTAGCTTAATACCCATATATTATAACTTGGGAATATACTAAACGCAATATTTTTTTTGAAGGCATGGAAATAATACACAAACGCACAAGAGTATTTGATGGTATAAAGCTACTGGAATTGAAGAATTGAAATGATTGGATAATTACATATATCTGTATCTTATGTAAAATCAAGACCCTAATAATCATTGCAAAAATAACAACTCAAGACCTATATATTGTTCAATATTCGACATTGCTATAGGATACAGATTTTTCAGGCCATTATTCCCGATACTCAGGTAACGAGGTACTTAATAAAAGTTTATTAGTCATTTTTTATAATGCAAAAGGATACAAATATTGTTACAGATATGAATTATTTCGATTCTAGCAAGGTTAAAGTTGAATCGAGTTCTATGAAAGAACTGTTTTCAATGTGATCAACGATTATGAATATAGTTATTGAGTATGTAATTTGATAAATTTTAACATCCCCTACATATTTCACGGGTCACCAAGCAGACAATGAGAATATTACTATTAATGTTATGATTGAAATTAATGAAATAGTTTGGGTAACATTTCAGATTCCGATGTAATCTAGAAAAAGGACATATATAGCTTCATTTGCAAAGATTAAATATAAAAGTAATGGATCTTTTCATCTAGATGTTTAAGGATTTCTTTATTCATTTCTTTAGGGCTTTGATGTATATAGAAACTTTTTTTTATAGTTCTAGTGATCGAGGCGATTTATTTTTTCTGTATGACTACGCGCTAAAACTAATAATATTGTACATACTCTTTAATATTAGGTGTATTCTTGTCTTGGATTTTGTGAAACCATTCATTATTAACGTAAGAATATCGTAAATTTCACTTAAAATCATGTTATTCTATTCTATGTTAATAATTATTCATGAACTCGAATGAGAACATTTCAATATTAAATTACTATTGATCGATTGTTAGCTGAAAACTTTAACGTACAGAAATCAATGTTAATATTGTAAATTAACACGTTGACCGGTCTCTGAGTTTTGTTTTTCCATCATGAATAAATGCTGTATTATAGTTTCGTTATTGTAAGAATGTTAAGAAATTTAACGTCATAAAACACAGTTGCTAAATTGACGACGTAAAACATCGGCTTACTATTCAAGTAAAATAAGTTATCAAAAATTCTAAAACTCAAATACTTTTAAAGTAAACTTAAATTCAAGGGTTTTTTGGAAATACATTTGATAATAATACTAAAGATTCACTTACTACTACGGACAGAACTTTTATAACGAATATGCTGTCTTTGCCGTGATAAAGTAAAATACTCATGCGTAAAATACGACATTGAAATGATAATCCCTAGAAAATCTAATATATTCCCCATTCAAATATATTAGTTGAAAACGTTAACATTTTATGACTTTTCTTAAAAATACACTAGATAATACCAAAAAAACAAGCTTGAAAATTCTTATTTCGAACAAATAAACGAATGCAATCAAGCTATAAAAATTGTGAACAAGCTAATAAAATAATGATTATGAAAAATTCTACCGAAAAAAAGGAAAACAAAAAGAATGATGTCAATTGAAAATATGAATCTAAACGAACATGAAATATAACATTGATATGGAAAATGAAAATATCTAATAATGAAATAACTATGACACTCAATATTAAAAATATAATCAACATACCGGATAAATAATTAAAGAAACCGGTCAAGTTAAAATTCACAGTTTCTTCACCTACGGTTTAATTTAGATTTTTTTATTAGCATAATTTATAAAAACGAATAACGATTGACAGATTGAGGATAAACTGTGAGATTAAATGTACGACCATAGATCCATGACATAAAAAGTCAAAGTTAATCTCTCATGGTTGCGGTAATAAAACATCAATGAAATTATCACTTAATCATCTACAATCCACAAAATTACCTAATACTTTATCTTCGCAATTTCTAAATATATGAATACGGGCTTAAACTTTAATTTAACTTTTAATAGCCGCGAAATTAAACAAAAGTGCTATCAATTCACCAGAAATCCTCACCGGATAATACTTCTAAAGTTACATGAGGAGCTATAGTACAAATTGCTTATTATAATAGTTATATGTTGCGTTAAATCTTTTTACGAATTGGCTAAACCAATGGTTTATTGTTTCATGACGTATAAAACGCACTTTAAAACTAGGTTAAACATCAAATCATTTACTTTTAATCTGTATCCACTGATTATAAGCGGTCAAAAGTTCGGAACATTTGGTATGCAAACTAACGATACGCTTTTCCTAGATACTAGAGGCTTCGTGGCAGCGGAGCAACGTGCTATTAAGAATAAAGGCCGCTAGAAGTCGTAACCTTAAACAAAGAGCTCGGGCAGACTTCATTAAACGCTTTGTCAACCTAAGGCATCCTCCAAACTATCGACTGCAGCATAAGTTAAAGATCCGTAAGACGACAACTTTAACAGATTGAACAAGCATACACAATGGCAGATAGATAATTCGAACAAAGGCATCAATATAGTACCATTAAACTTAACAACGGTAAAGTGAATAATATTTACAAATGTTTCCTCTACCAACAAGACCAACCTAATCTTCCAAATCAGATTCCTTACAATATTTGTCAACAAAGATAAATCTGATGGACAGTTCACTATTACCGGCAACCTTATTTACTAAATATCCGTCAAATACCAACATATAACACGAAGCGAATTGATATAAGAAGCTTACGGGATGATAACAGGATTCGATATTGATATGGTAATTGATGGTATATTAATGATGATTACCAAATTATCGGAACCACCTCCGATATCGATAGTTATTTATACTAAGTTCCAAAGCCTTTATGAGTGCCTTTCTAAGCTTGGAAAGATGAATATGAAACGTTTCATGACAAGAGTAATGGCGTTAAGAAAAGTATACGAAGATTGAAAGGTAAAGGATTTTGGATAAATAAACAGTATAAATAACCCCGCCAACGCTATAACAAGGCTATACCCAACAACGCTCGAGATATGTTTATGGACAATAACAAATTCACTATTCGCATTGAGGGATATAAAGACCGGCCGGCATTTAATATGGATAGGCAAAGATATCCTGGCAAACTGGAAGACTACTAGGGTAATACGTATAAGAAAATTACTTAAAACTACTAACAAAAGTTACAGAGTTAGTTACATTTATGTTTGTAACACTTATATTTACGGCTGAGGACTTTCGTGCAGGAATAGAGTAAGTTGATACCTGGAGTTATAGGTCGGACACATGTAATTAAAGCATAATTTACGTATACATTTAACCGGGATCAACGAAACAATAGCCGGTAAGGATGCGAGGAATTTCGACCATTACCGCTAATTGATAACTTCACACAGTGGCATACACACACCGACACGTACACACAAAAAAAAAAAATCACCAGTATGAAAACCACAGTAAATTACAATAAGGTCAAGTCAACTGCATTGACTGCAAGTCCATTGCAGTGCGATACCCAATTCGGTATAGGGCACGGGCCAAGCAATTGCCCATACAAACTGATGTGCAGACCGGCTAACGGTCTGCCAAAGTTAAAACCATACACCACTTTCAATGCAAACACCAGTTACTTCGACCAGATATTCGAATCGACTACGTTACAACGATAAAGGCCTATTAACATTAAGAATCAATCGAAACAAGCTTTTCCGAATGTGAATTGACAAAACCAAAACTAGTGGTTGAAAGGTTAAAATAGGGTGTGGCATGAAACCCTAACCCAATGCACGACGACTATAGACCTTCGCTGGCGGGATTGCTTGTACATCCTGACAAGTCAACACATGGTGCCACAAGCCGAAACATGCGCGGCTTGTACTGGCGTTCTATGCAGGGTGTGCTTGCAAGCCCAAATAGTAGAGTTAGGAAGGTCGCCGTATTGATTAGCGAATACCTTGACGAACAAGGCGGTCGTCTGATCCTAACCTCGCGTTACGCCTTAGTCTTGATGAACAAGGCTGACCTCAAACATATAAAGCGTTTATGCCACGACGTGCAACGTCGACCTGATTTAGTAATGGATATTATTTTGAGAGAAGCCATCTTGATAACAGTATCTCCGTTGGAATCTTCACGCTAAGTAACTTTTGGCAACTCGACCGCCTCATTACACATGCACGGCTAAGTGGACACCAAGTAATATTTTCAGTTACTCTACTAAGGCTCGGCGATGTTTCAAAGGCTGTTGATACCACTAGTCTCAGTAAAGTCATTTAGTAACGTTACACAATATCACTATGGAGGAACATAAGTATACTCGTACATGATGCTCATCAGTTACTTTACAAAATCAATCACCATCATTAATTCTCAACGTCCAAACTCACCACACATCACAAATATCGTGTCAACCTTCCAGTCCTAGCTACCGCCCAAAATGCAGTTTCTCAATATCCTAGTCGCTTTTATACTTCACAGGTGCGTAAATAAAACCTAATCTTCCAATATAAGAACTTTCCTAATCTTGAATATTCGCACGCAGTGTTATGGCTCAGGGCGCTGGTATCGATCCCGCTCAGGGCGCAAAAGCTGACTCCCACAGTGTTTCAACTGAGGGCGCGTCGACTAAAACCCGTGGTTGCTGTAAACAATCGGAACTCTCTGGTGATTGGAAAGACCCAGGTATTTGGGATAGCGCATTGTCATTCATGTGTTGCCACGGCGTTACAGGATCCACGAGTTCCATTAACGACTATATGGTTGGGGTAAGCATTACAGCCCTCGAGAATACCGTTGAAGCTCTGAACTAATCGTTTCAACTTCACAGTGTAAAGTGAAGAACTCGAAGGAAACATTCCAAACGTATGACAGTTGCTGCAAAGCTGATCACGAAGACAAAAATGTCATGTGTAATGAAGGCTCCATGCCTGCAAAGTACTAGTCCACAAGAGTAGAGGTGTGTATCCATTGATAGTTGCATGCATGCTCTGTTTCACGGCCTTGAGTTGGAATGCCACACACGACTTGCTATTTAGTGTCTTATCACAGGGTATAGCTCTATCAAGGGGGATGCGTCTATCAAAGGATTCAAACATAGTAAGGAAAATACGTTTCGATGTATAGTAGCCTCAGTAGATACTTTCAATTCTACCAGTGAATTCTATACCATCAGATGACAACCACCTTATCGAGTTGTCTTGCGTCAAAGATATTTCGGACATACAAATATACATATTACTTCACGTTTCTCACGAACTACACCGGTTGCTTGCCGGGTTATACTATCGAACGTCCAACTCGAGAAACGGAGAAAACCATCTCAGTCCTCATCAACTCGTGATTTCGTGTCCCGCATGGGAATGCATCCTGAAACGAAGCTTCACCGGTTCTGTCACAACAGCCCGTGGCCCGTGGGACAGACGCCTCTTGAAATCATCGGTCGTGAATCGGTGGCTTGCCGGTGAAACTAGGGGGAACCGCGCCTGGTGGCCATCAAGGGCCGTGTATCACGGTAAATTGCGCGGTTTCCTTCATTTGAAGATGTATGCCTAGTATGTAACAGTGCCGGGTCGCTTGGATTCCTTCTTCACCGAGACATACTCCATCAAAAGTTCTCGCAGAATCCATGTCGTGTACTTTTCCAGTCCCAGTTGTCACACGATACGTTACAATACCATATATGAACACAGTATAGGATATTATTAAGAAATTTAAAATGGAGACTACGTAGTTGGCGCTGGTAGGTACGCTGATGAACGGAAGTGCTTTAAGGACAATTGATATACCGGTACTTACCTGAGTCGGAATGAAAAAGGCTGGGAGTAGGGAATGGATACCTTGGAACATGAATCTTGTAGACAATCGAACGGAATCATATCATCTCATGATGCATGAAATGAAGTAACAGCTTGGATTCAATGATGAAGTATCCGAAGTCAAAGATGATGCCTGACAAACCCATATCGCAACCACCAACAGAGTTGTTGCTACGGGGCTACCCATTTAGAACGAGAAGAAAGATACAAGACAATTTTACGTGAGCCTTGACAGGATCGTGAGGCCTACACAACTAGGCATTGTACCGTCCACCCGCGTCTGGAAACGGCGCACATCTGTCCCACGACCCGGGTCCTTCCCACCGCTCGTCCCGCCAACGTGCCCGCCCACGGATACGGTGGGGCTTAGAAACGACGAGATAGTGAAACTCGGTTTTTGGGTAGGCAAGGGCAAGCCCGGTAGAGCCGTGAGCCACACCACCGGGAACAACAGAACACTGCTGCGCTCACAAAGCGACAACTAGGGAGAGGATGCTGTGGTCCATAATCGCGATGTAGGGCGAGTTCATCTATTGCAGTACAAGCAATGCGGAACAAAGGATGACTTAAGGATCGCCGATGCTTCAGGAGTGAAATGCGGCCACTACTCTACATGAAGGCACGGCTGCCCTCGTGTACTATATATCTGGAATCTGCAATAGATCCGGGAGGGAAAAAATGTCAGACACGTCACCGACCAACACCGATGTCGACACGTTGTGTGCGCAGCGGTGTTTATACTTTGTGATATCGTCAGGACCACCACCTCGAAAAACGCTACGCAAGGCTCCACTAGCACGCGAAAGCATCAACGACACCCGATGGCTTCGTCATCAACGTAGCAGAACGGGCCATCCATTCCGACCTCTTTCTTCAATTACATGGCTTGAAAATCAACGTGGATCTAATGAATCTCGGATATCCGCCGTAATGATTCAGCTGATCGTTGCTTCACAAGGCAGGTATCCCACGGAAGTCTCGATACGAAAGCCCCGAAGTCGACATAATATAATATGTCACGTTTCACAAGTGAGTGAGGTAAGTTCTGGAATAAGCAGATGGCTGGAAACAGAGCCGGCAGGACATACCACTTGAGGGGTCGTTGGCCAATCCATCATCCCATTGCATGAAGTTGACATGCAGCATGTATACATAGTACGACCTTAGCAGGCAGCGGGCCTAGCCTAGTTGAAAAAGGAAGGAGACAACGCTGCCTTTATTTGATACGAAATTCGTCGCGGTATATATCGAAAACTATTAAGGACCTTGAACACGTCAATTACTTTATAGGTTAAGAAGTATTCAAGTTGATGTTTTATTCAAGTACAAACTTTTTCATTTATACTGATTATATATATATATATATATATAATTTAAACTTAACTAAACATGTGAATTTTGGTATTATAACCAAAGGCAACAATTTAGCCTTTGATAGGTATTTAATTACATTATTATGAAGTATAATATAATACATAATTCTGTTACCCAATTATATACCGCTGCATATTTATAATACCTCTATTACGAAACCAACTAGTACCGTAAATATATGTGGATTAATTAATGTAAAATGATAAATAAAAGTTCATATAATGCATTCAATATTAAGACTAGTATAATAATAACGTACGGTAAACATTAGTTTCACAATGAAAATATTTCATTATATAGTAAAGCATAGAATAAATTCCTTTTTAAAAACATATATCTTTTTCAAATACTATAAAATATAGATTTCCCCCAATCAAAATCCTTTCACATAGGTAACTATATTTCGTAATTATTCAAAATCCATTCTATCTATAACATTTATGGAACTTTGCAAATAGATTCAATATAATACGATCAATATGGGTATTTTGAATGGAAAGTGATAAAATTGAAACGTTTATTGTATTATTATGAGAAGCATGTATTATGTTGTATTTAAAAGAAACGTGTTTTATTACCAGTATGAACTTCAATATGTATTTTATTTATCTCATATAGATATTTTATACTATGTTGAAATTTGAAAATACCAAATTTTCATTTAAAGAACACATGATATTAACGGAATGAAATAAATGATATTGACTCAAATTCAATATATAGAACAAAGTTTGAATTAAACTATGAAATATTTAAATAAAAATCGTTAATTGGGTTTTAATCTGGTTAATTAAAATAATAAATTTACAATATGTTCGGAATTGAATTTTATGATTAATGAAAACTAGATTATTCAATTATTGGTAGGGTTTTAGACGTTGCAACATTGTCGATTCGATTGATCGAAGTAATAGTAGTATTATGTAGTCAATTAGTAGATGTATTGTTTTAGGTTTGGCAAACTGCTACCTGGTTTGTGTAGTAATTATATGGTCAATTGCTTCGTTTGTGCCTTAATATGAAGTGGGATTATATTGTACTTGACATGTAGTCAATACAGTAAAACCACGAAACAATACATTCAATTTTCTGTAAGTAAAGGTAACCGACTGCATTCCAGTTACTACTATTACAACACTAGTAGCTTTTTGGTCTGTACGAATACGTTAGTGTGGTGGCCTAATCTTTTCCGGTGAGCGTTGAATTGCAACCTTGTAAATTTTCTAAACCCATTTTAATGTCAACTAACCTCTACAAGTAATCATACACATTTACATTTCAATTTACCCAAATTGCCTTTGATTGCCCTACAGCTTCGAGGTCCGAATTTATCGACTTTTACAAGTTCTTTCGCCACATACCTTTATACGCCTTTACCTCAGCCGTATAAGTCAAATAAGTCGCTATTATCAATCTTCTGGCAGTTTTTTTTCAATTCGCTAACATAGCCCTATCCGCTGCTACGTGATTTGGGCTTGCCGGGCGACCAGTTAACGTAGCCTTCGATACGTATCGTCAGCCTATTGCTATTTACAAAAAATTTACATGTTTTGTTTGGCGATGCTTTCGTTATGGTATCAGTAGGATTATCTTTCCTGTCGATTTACCAGAACTTTTTAATCTCCCTTCTTTTGTAGGCTTCGCAAAGTGCTATTAAGTCGATTATTAGGCGTTTTTTACTGTGGTTGTGAGCTTCGAAAGGCATTCGAATAGGGTTTTTGAGTTGGTATATATTACTACCGGGATAGGAGTAATCTTTTGCCGACTGGTGTTAACGTTATGGGTTTTATTTAATGCTATACATATGTAGAAGCCTGCTATTATTTCGTGAACCTTTAAAACTAGTTTACTTTGCGTATTGTTTTGTATTTAATAAAGGTTTAGTGGATCAGATTACCGATAATACCAAACTGATTCTTTTGCCTATCTTTATTGACAAGGTTTATTAGGAAGTAGATTTGTAAAGATAGGTTGGTGTTATTTGTAAAAGACCCATTTGTAAATATTATTAACTTGACCTTCTATAAATCGATTATAACCATATTAATCCCTCAGTCTAAATTTCGTATTTTGTATTCAAGCCTTTTATTTAACTGTTTCAAGTCGTTATCTTTTAGGTATTATGTTTATACTGATATGGATAGGTTTTATAAGGCCTTCAGTTGGCATAAAATGGTAATGCAGTTACCAAAAGTACGTTATTTCAGGTATCATAGGGCTTTGACCACGTTAATTTTATCTATTACGGCCAAATTACTGTCTTTGCCTTTTGGCGAAAGTTAAAGTTAGTATTAATACAGAACATTTAGATTAACGATTTATTAAAATTAAGTTCATCACCTTTCGTTGATATCTTGACCGGCTTATAGTTTTAGAATTTGAAATCTTTAATCGTCTATTATTTCGCTGCAATAAAGTTAGACGTTTTAACAAAAACAGTATAGTTAATTTATATATTTATCAAGCTCAAGTCCGTTTTTACGCTACCAGTAAATACGGGATGTTTATTAAAGATTTTATACCTAACCATAGTTAAAACTATAATTGATATGTTAGCAACTAGTACACACCTGTTTTAGCTAATCTGTATAAAGGTTTTATATATTGTATTACCGTTCCTAGAGGGTAAATATGCCATAGTTTCTGCAGTGATTTTAGTAACGTAATCCGCTATAAGTCGGTTATTAATTACGTATTTGTTTATATTATATCTTGAATATGAAACGTAAATTTATCTTCACTTAAACTAGTAAACTTTTTTTCTAAAGTGATTATAAAACGCTAGTTATTCTTTTAAATCATTGATTATTAGGTATTCATTTAATCTTTGCCTTTATTACCATATCATTAGGAGATTAAACGTGATATTTCGTACGGCCGCCCCGTAGTTTTGCCTTTAACGTCGTAAATAATCCTAAATTTTAAGATCGTGATATTTAAGGTTTAAAGGTTGAAATCGGCTTTTGGTACGAATTGTACAACTTTTCTGGTTAATAGTCTGTTGATCACAATCCTGTCTCTTTTTAAAGGGGTTTCTGAATGTTTTTATGATGCCTTGTATCAGAAGCTTTAATATCAAGTCTTCGTTTTCCTTCTTTTTTCTACTTACCAAAGTATTATTATAGATACGACCCGTTATATATTGTTCCTTTTTAATATTCCTTTTTTCCGGAGGTCATCTGCGTTGGCACCGTTTTATTGGCTTATCGATAATAGGTAAAAGGGGTTTTTATTATCTTGGTCATTTGGCTTGAGGGTTTTAATCGTTAGTAGCCTTAATGTAAAACTTAACCTAGGTAATACGAAAAGTTATAAAACCGTTAGTAGTTTTAACCACTACTTTAAAGTTAGCGATACTTAAAGTTTTATCTTAGCCCTCCCATTTACCAGGTTCCCGTCACACGAGGACTTTACTTTGTAACGTCAAGGTATATACATCGATTGTCGTAAGTGTAATGATCACACTAAATACCTGTGAGTAAATAGAAGATGTCAGGGGGTTTATGTTAGCAGTAAGATAGCAGAGGTAACAAAGGTGCAATATCGAGAAGATGTTTGTTCGTGCTGTAGAATGATCACTAGCAGTTAGGATATTCAGGTGTGTAGACTGAATACTTAGATTGACAACTGAAGAGCTAGGAAGGAAATACTATCTATGTGGTGATAACCGTGTCCTTATATTCTATGGCCTTAATACTATCTTGAGTACTGGACCGCTAAAGTCGCTAGTCGCTTCTTGCGGTTCTTACGGTCCCAACCCTAACCCTAGGTCCTTACATAAAAGATATCCCCGCTTGACGAGTTGGACATCAAGCTTCTGGCCGCTGGTCTATTCCATAGTCTGCAGTTGGTCCTTGAGTTATAACAGTAAGGTTATTACTGGTGTCAAGGAATCGTTAACCTGACGGGGTGCCAATTCCTTTCGCAGTTCCTTGGGTACTTTTCCGTAGGATATTGCTCCTTTCTTGGTACTTGTTAATATTGGAGATTTACTTGTTAGTAATGGATACGCTTTAAAGACTAGTAGAGTTAGCATTAGGCTGTTAGGGCCTATAATATCCTTGAGGCTGTTTACCGCTATTTAAAGGCGTATCTTAGGATTCTTAAAGATTTTAATTTCTAGCGTAAGGATGTTATACTTTTGGTGAAGAAGGGCTTATGCAACTTTAATCTTTTCAATACTCTAGTGGGCTTTGATAGGCATCTGTTTGTATTGGATAGCTACTATCTTGGTATTTTTTCAAATCCTACCACCGTAAAGTTAGTGTCGGTATCGTATACGACGACGCTTTGTGGGCCTAGGTATGTATTAATCTATAATATCCTTAGTGTTTTTTACCTATCCTTTACCGAAATGGATTTTAGAAACTTGGCCGAATGAAAAGAGTGTGTGAAGTTAACAATATAAAAAAATAAGCTTGTTATCTAAGTAATTAACATTATGAAAATCCTTGTAATTAAAGTTCTTATCGTTTTTTAATGTAAACTTGAATCTTGAGAGGGCTTAAATATATGTTTGTCAATAGTAATAGAGCGTTTCGATAAATTTTAAAGCAAGGTATTTTATATTTTCACTCACTGCAAACTTGAGGATTTTGTATAACCTATTAAGGGCTATATAGTTAAAACGCTGATATGATTAACGTTTCTCAGGTTTGGTTAGTTTTCGTATCATTAATTTAGGATCTTAAAGATAAAACTATAGGTACCCTTATTTAAAGATATGGGGAAACCTTTGGTTGATTTAACTAGTTTATCAGTCTTAACGTTAAAGTTCACGCCAAAGATTTTCATATCCACCAAATAAAGAAAAAAATGGTAAGGGATTTGAGGATATATAATCTAATCGATCTAATAATAATTTGAATTGATATTATCCTTAGTAATGATAGTTTATAGCCTGTTCCGAAGCTAATATTAGCTTTTCTAGTATCGTAACGATTGATTTTCATAGCTATAGTGTTTTTCTTTCGTAGTGATACGTTTTACGAATAGCCTCTTATTAAGTACCTTGTTACCCCTATATCTGACATAATAACTTGAAACGTATAGTGCGTGTAACGATCGCGGAGATTAAAGATATATAAGGAGTTAACGGCTTGATTAGGGAAAAGATAAGGGCTTTTATCACTTAAGCAATATAAAAAGATATGGTCAGCTAGTTATTAAACCTAGTTAAAAGAAATATTTTTATTCCACTTAATTCACTTAGAGTTATTATCGCTGTTAATTAGCTCGTCACCCTTGAACTTTACGATTTAATCTCAGTAACTCTGTTTAAAAGTAATAAGGTATTGGATGTGATATATTATCTTTTTGTCAATGCATATAGCGAGAAGATGAAGAATTAACTAACAGCCAGAATTGTAATAAATTCAATATTTACCATTATTATTATAATTTTTGTTTTGTGTTTAGTCTTTCCATTTAAATGTTAGCTTCATCAGTGCTATCATGGCTATTTTTTTCAATCTGGAACCGTTAGGCATTAAAGGTGCCCATAGTCGTACTTACAGTTAACGTAATTAATTACTCTACAGTCTCTTTCCTTTACGTTCAGGAAGTTTCCAGTTTGGGGTTATATATTAAGCGAATTCGGGGTATGTATTGTTAAGGTTGCAAATAGAGATCGTAGACGGTAAAAAAAGCCTTTGCAGGTGCTATTTTGGCGTTATAGGGCATATTTAAACTCGCTAACGCTTATAACGGCTGCCCATACTTATTCGCGAGGTGTGTCATCGTTAGCGTAGGTTTTTAGTATTTTTTGCTGGTATAATATTAGCTTGTAAAGCATCTAGTTTAGCATATTTATCGGTATTTACTTCTTTTTCCCTCGTTATTTTCGTAGTTTACCTCGTAGTAGCTTCATTTGTATGGTATTAGGTAAGGTGGACATCGTATTCGAAATAGATTTGTATACTATCGTAAATTTCGCGAAAAGTCATTGTTTGTGTTATAAATGTTAGTTAATAGATCTTGGCGTGCTCTGTAAGGATTTCAGGGAATAGTAAGTGGGAATCAGAAAGGAAACCTACATTTATTCAAAGATGTTTAAGAAAGGCATTATCTTCGTACCCAAAATGTTTTAAAGCTTCTCGTTATTCTTTTCTATATAGTTTCAAATTTTGGAACAGTCCATAAAGTTTTTTTAGTTAATATTAATTATCTTGATAGGTCTAGGGGGTAGGTTGCGATTGTTATCCTAGTTTGTATTAGTAGTTCTTCCTTGCAGTCTCAATATTGAAGCTTCCAAGGTACGTTATTAAAATTCATTACCAATTTTTTAGTCTTAAAGGTAAATTATTATAGTTAAACCGGTAATGGGCTTACTTCTATAGGTAAACTTTCCTCGAAAAGGGTTTTGGTGAACTTGGAGATTAAAGGGCTAAAAGTTAATAAGAATTTGAAGATTTTAAGAGACCAAACTATCATGTTTAATGAACTGGTGTAAAAGATTGAAGATGATTTCTCATATATCATGGGAAGCTGTTGCTTTACGCGCTTAACAGCCGTTAAAAATATATTTTGCGTTGTTATATAATGGTGTTTAATTGTAAAGTAGGTTAACATGTATATTATCTCCAGCTCTTAAAAAGGATCAATTTAGCTGAAAATAAAGAGGAGGTGCCCTGCAGGGTGTGTAAAGGCGTTAAATTTCTTTAACGACTTTACTTTTTCCTCGTAGATTTTAGGGATTAGGATTTCAAAGGGGACTTTCTTATTGAGCTAGCTTAAAAAGGGTGTCAGCTAATCCTAATAGAGTTTTTCTTTATAAATGTATGCATCATAACAATTTATTTTTTCTTCAGTTTAGCTTCAATAGTACATTGAATAATATTTCATATATTACCCGTTGACTAGTTCAAGAACTTACAGAAGTTTTAAATAACGCTAGCGTTTCGAAAAGATTTTTCACCGAGGTCCGTGTTCAAGATGTACTAGCTAATATAAATGGTTAATTAATATTTGATGAAGGTCTTATCGATATCCGAAATCCAAAGCAATTTGTCGTAATAATTAACGAACACTATTTCAAAGTTTTTAATTGCTTTCTTTCAAAGTAGGTCAATAATAGCGTGAGATTAAGTGCTTGCGGTAGCTATTTTGGCGTTTTGGCTCATTTAAAATGTATAAGGCGCGTACGATGAGGAACGAAATAATTTTAGGCGTAGGGGACTTGATGTCTTGGCATAAATTCGCGTACAAATATAGCAACTTGGTGTTAGGTCGTGCAATGTAGCTTTTTTTGGTGTAACTTGGTGTTTTAGTTTAAAGCAGTGATTTTAACGATTAATTTAGCGTAAAGGAAGTGAAAATGATAAAGTAGGAGGTAAATTTTATTGTAAAGGGTAAGGTCGGAAGTTGTTGTTGAAGGTAATAGTAGAAAGTTAAAAGTCGTAAGCCGTAGAATTAAGTCGTTTGTATTATAGTAGCACACGAAGTAATATTGACTTAACCGTTTACAAATTTATCGAACTTTAGAACTTTTAACGGTTAATCTCAACGCTCTTTGAAATGTGTCTTTATTAAATATTTCTTAGTATTTACGATAGTGATACCGTCGCTACCTTGAAACTACCGTAAAAACTGGCGTAACTTTAAAGTCATTACTTACTGCCATTAAAATCAGATTAACAATTAAAGTTTTTCGAAAGAATCTTTCCTTTACCTTAGCTGTCGTTTAACATAAATCGTAACCAGACAGTGGTTTTTTTTCTACTTAGATTATATGTGCTTAATCTAACAAGTACTGATCAGGGTTGATAGGGCTTTAGACGTTGCAACGTTGTCGATTCGATTGGTTGAAGTCACAATATTATTGCATAGTCAATTGGTGGATGTATTGTTCTCGGTTTAGCAGACCGCTAGCCAGTCTACACAGTAATTTGTATGGTCAATTGCTTTGCTCGTACCCTAGTGTGAAGTGTGATCTACTGTACTCAACTTACACCCAATACAGTAAGCCCACAAAAAACAATACAATTAACTTGCAGTTCAGTATATTCAACTTTACTGTAACTAAAGACGACCTACTGCACTGTTTGTAGTACTATTCCAACAGAAAGATTTATTTTGAAATCTAATCTTTCCCAAAAATTTGTCCAGGTAATGGATGATTTCCTATATCAAAAATAAAAGCCGAAAATGATGTTAGGTCTAATTAGGCCATTTTCATCACCTTCCGACTAGTAAATCACGTTAATTACCTGCCGGATACATTTAAATACTTTTGTTCTCTTTGTTGATCCCTCACAGCCTATGTCTAATTTTTAAACTTTTATAAGCTAGTCAATAATAATGCCTAAATTTGCCTAAATAGTAATCACATAGAAAGAGAGGTTCGTATAAGCAGAATCAGTGGTAGCGATGAAGGCAACATTAGTAGCAGCAGTGTGGGCGACGTTTGCGTTGTCAGCGGAAGGAATGGAGATGGCGACGAAATCATTCTTAATAAAGACATCGCTATTACTATTGCTATCATTGTTTCCATCGTAGTCGAAATAGAAGAAAATCGCGGGACGGTTACCAAAAAACTTCGCAGCTAATTCTTAAGTAATAATATCCTCCGCCACGTTTAAAGTAGCACAAAAAAGGTGTCAAAGGGTAATTAGGCGCCCGGAAGATAAATTACCTGGGATGCTTACACAGTAAGTGACCAACAACTCATCTATTACGATTACAACGTAAACGTAACTGGTCTAAAATTAAATAACTACACTACTTTTACTTTCAAATACCTTAACGCGAACTAGAGTGCTTATACACATACCAAACTTATTTGAACCCCACTCTCGTATCCATATAAACCTTGTTATGAATTTCAAAAAACAATGAACAGATATAATACCTGTAAAATTACCTTGATATGAGTTAAACTATCCAAAAAGAATGGGCGGGGCGGATAACGCGCTTAAAGGTAACACTTTGAAGGGCTACTGGAGAGACTTTAAAGCGTTTATAGTAACAACTCATACGTATTACCAATATACGATCTCGCTTCGCCAGATTCCTTTTAAAGTAAACCATTAATGACGTTAATAAGGATGAATTGAGGGACGATACCAACCTCGAAATCGTATGTAATACAATGGAATGAATAACAAAACTGGCAGGATTCGCTTAATTATAGATAATATGATAATCCGCGAAATGAACGATGTTTTCAGAATCATGAAAAAAGATTATTATTTAATTAATTAGTTATATAACATATATGTTACTAAAAATGAAGAGGATTAATTGTTTCTATATATGATAAAAAAAAAATTTAATATTATTGTAAAAATTATTCATAAACTGTGTAAATTACTTGAGGGATTGGAAAATAGCTGTAAAATACCTCTTTATAGATAAGAAACTTTGATCTAGGTTTTTACTATATATATGTAACTTCAGATACGCTTTATCTAGGCCTGTTTATAAGCTTTTTTTTTACTCGTACCAATCTAATTGTGGCATTTAGAATTTAGGGGCCCCTTAAATTTTCGGAGACATTATTTATTATGTAATTTACACAAGCAGGCTTTGGGTGGGAACATAAATGGTTGTAGTTCCCAGCCCGATCTAGGCTGCAACTCTTTTGTTTAAGGGTGTCAAAAGATGTGGGAACCTTAAAATATTGATTAAAAGTATATATTAAGGGTCACAATCTTCAACAATTCATTGTTTAGGGCTTAAATTAACTGGTTGTTGCGGTGAAGGAAATGAGCTCATGAGTTGTAATCATTTCCACTAGTATATACATATATATTGCGTAGGAGAAAGCGTCTTATTAAAAGACGCCCCGCTTGAGGTGGTATTTAATAAATGAATACATAAATACCTGCAATAGGAAATACATCGTTAAACCTATTTTGATAAAATTTCTAAGACTGTTGAAAATATCCATAGAAAATCGAAATTGTCTTTTGGATTTTTTTAGTAAACAGTTTAAAACAACTAAATCGCGCCCTAAAATTCAATATATTATACGATTTCTACGAACAACGCATCATATCATATAAAAACTAATAATCACCCCTTTAATATACATAAAATCCAACTATAATACCTACTCGTATACAACAAAGCAACAAATACTATAATTTTAAGTTATTATTAAATAGGGATACAAATCGATAATGAAACTTTTTAATAATGTGAATAAACACTTTTCCGTTTCATTGCAAATAACTT
Source organism: Anisogramma anomala (assembly GCA_038502455.1). Taxonomy (NCBI): domain Eukaryota; kingdom Fungi; phylum Ascomycota; class Sordariomycetes; order Diaporthales; family Gnomoniaceae; genus Anisogramma; species Anisogramma anomala. The sequence continues at coordinate 438,621 of JASMMZ010000003.1, forward strand.
ATAAATAACAAATGATAAGAAGAAATATATTCAATAATAACTCTTGAACTATATCATTTAATACTTTTTAAACACCTTAAAACCCACTGCTTAACAATATTCAATATCCTTGTCAATATCATTTATGAAATGAATTGAGTTGATGTGCGTAAATTTTCCTATTCACGAAGGAAAAGAATAATAAAATAGGCTGCGAATCTAGGCTTATACTGATATAATTTGTTAATGTGTTCAATATTCGTGCGCGTAATAGGTAATATGTTATACAAGTTAAACTAAAAAAAATACTGAATCTTTATAGGACTTTTCGTCATGAAATGTGTAAAATCAATCATACAATCCTATACATTTCATTGTGATTCATCATAATTCAAATCCAACGAACTTTTTTAGCACTATCAATATATAAAAACGTTAATATTATATTATACGTTATTTTATTATAAACCATTAAATTTTGCACAATATTGTTTTAACATATGTATTTGCTTAAAAATTTAGTATTCGATTCCATTGGAAATAAGGGTTGTGTGTACCATATTATTTGGACTAAGTTTTTGTTATAGTTGGAACCATCGTAAATTAATCTAATAATATAATATGGTTCCAATAACAAAGGAATAATATTCAATTGATATATAACTAACATCCAACTAAATTCGGAGAACTGTTTTGTAGACAACAGTATTCTCTTTAATATAAAAAGCCTAATTTCAGTGTTATAAGAATTATTTAATATTCAGATCAACATGTTATTATTACTGGGGTTAACTGTCATCAAATATTTAATGTTATGGATATTACTAGATATCAATATAGTTAACAAGGGTGGTGAAAAACATTAGCGGAGTGTATGGTTGAGTATCACGCGTTAATTGAGACCTAATAAGCTCTTATCTGAGGCGTACACTTTCCAGGTGCTTTTTCCCCGTTTTGAATACGTACTTTACTATCTTATTCAAATATTATAGTCTTTTTTTTTCGTTGATGTAAAGACCTAACCGATATAAATTGGAAGAAAATATAATCTGTTACTGACAGCCTAAGGAAGAAAATATAAGCCTTAATGAAATACATATATTGGGATGTTGTAGCGGTTCAAATTGTTTTGTGTTTTGATATTACGATTTATATTAAATTCGCGGGAGCGGGAAAGACTTCTAAACCCGGAAGGGTTTTAAAAATAAAAACTTTAATATAATATTAAAAATTCAATTGGTGTCTTTTGATTATTGAAAGCTCATTTACGTTATTATCAATTTGGTTGGCGCTTTATATATATCTTTTCACTTTTTTGGGAGCGTTTCATTACGTATTGGCTATGTAATCCATTAAGTTTCGGACTCCTTTACTAGGACTCATCCGATCATTATACTAAACAGGTATCGAAATCACATGCGCACATTTTGGAAGCAATTCAAACAACTTTTGAGGCGTTTACACCATTATTTCGAACTCCTAAAACAGTTTTCAAAACATTTATCATAATATTAGAAACGCTTAAAGTAACACCTGACGTTTCTATATACAATCTTAATTTTTATATGCAACTCACCACTCCAAAATCAACTCCATTTTTCTTGTTATATTTCTTTTGAGTTGTTATCTGAGATGGTTAAGCTTATTATTCATTTGGTTCATTTTTAATTTGTAAATGTTAAATAATTAGTCTGGAACATTTGATCATATTTTATTTGAATTTTATTTGTATTTACAAACACAAAACACTTACTTTGAAATGTTTTGTTATATTTTTCTTGGTTGACATATTAGTCGTTTTTATTTGCGATTTTATTTCGAGATGCCTTTGATAAAATCACTGATGGAGTACATAAAACCCGATTATTATACTATATTCGTAATAGTAACCGGTAAAAACCAATTTTATCGCGATGTAATTACTAATGACAAGCATAAATCACCATAACGGGTATATAAACGACTTTTAAAAGTATATAAAGTTTCTGAAGAGCATTTTGAAGTTGATCATTTTAACATATATGATAATACAATTTAAGCGTCCATGTAGAATCTGGAGCCTCAAGTTGAAAATATATATATAACAAATACTATGTTTTGTTATTAAGAGGAAAAGACTTAAAAATTCTATATATTTGATGATTTTGGAAAATGCCTTCACCATTAGACGTTGTCAATATGAAGCATAGTGTATATTTTCATTTTGAGAGTATTATGGGCATTATTCAGGAGGAGGTGAATTAATATACCTGGTAAAGAAACCAGTATAATTGTAAAGAAATTGATTGTTATGGTCTCATTCGATACAGTAGTAATTGTATTGATAACAAGATCTTGTAAGAAGAATTTTTAGATAGATATTAGTTACCAAAGAGTAAGAAATAATTTACAACGCAAAAACACTTCATATACGTAAAGTATGAAAATTTTGGTGAGATTATCCGTATCTCTCAAAGGGTAAACGAAGATTAAGTAAATTTTGACAGAAAAGGAGGCAAAGCTGTAAAGGTTATCCTCTACTCGGGTTTAAAACTTATTCGCTTGAGCAAATACCTTGAAAAATGGATACAAGTCAAGCTAGTCCCTAACCAAAAGAAATGCCTTATTTGATCATACCTAAAACGCCCCAAACCAGGAGACGGCGCTTCCAAAGAAAACAAAAAAGGGGAAAAATTGTTATGCGAGCCCCGTAAACCAATATATATAAACAATAACCCATATAACGACCTGTCATCTCATTGATTCCCAACTTATGAAAACTATATTATAAAACCTCTAAGCTTCGTTAAACTGTAGAATAAAAGCTGGGATTATATTGGCGAGTCAAACCATGTGTTTATGAATGAAATCCTTGCTGTATGAAATACTTATAAAAGACTGGATATTAAACCCAGAATATTTCATATAATTTGATCAAGTAATTTAGTTGGATGCGCTATAGTGTAATATATGTATCACCTAATACAATTCAATAAAGTTTGAAAGTATTTTTACCGTTTAAAAACGTAGTTAGATACATAAACTCATTACAAGTTATATAATGGAGATTGAATAAAATTATATGGGATTTAATTCAAAGTAATCATACTAACGCAGATAAATCGTTTCAAAAAGTTATGATTATCCTACCAATATAGATTAAGAAATTCTATATAAAGTTTAAACCATAATATAAAAGCGATATAACTTTTTTTTCAAAAATCATACAAATCATCAGTATATTCAGAATTTACGTTTAAGTTGTTTGAATTACTAAAAAATTGGATGTTCTTACATAAGCCTTAATTTAGATATTATTAGATATCACTATAGTTAGTATTAATAGATCAAGTAGCAGTGCATTATACTGTAAAGTGCACTTATGCAGAGTGCACAATAGTTTGTCACTCTGTAGGCTGCACTCTTGCAGAGTACATGATAAAGTGTCACACTGCATATTGCATTCTTGCAGAGTGTATGCGTGGCACGGCCTGAAAGTGGGATTAGCAGAGTGTATGGTAGAGCTTCAATGCCTGGGTGAGAGGTTTATAACCTCTTACTTGTGGCGTACATTTTCCGAATTCCTTTTCTCTCTCTAATATTGAATATTATTTTACTTTCATATATACCATTCTTTATGGGTGATCTTCTGCTACCTTAGCATATTAGAAACCTTACCGATACTGATTAGAAGCTGACTCGGTCGATTACAAATAGATTAGGATGAAAGGAATAAATAAAAGTTAAATACATATAACGGGATATTGTAACAGTCCTACCCATTTCTACTTTAATACTACATTTTTACGAAAATTGAACAATGATATATATAAAAACTACAAAAATAAAGTAACTTTGAAAAGAATAACATTAATACGATATTATCAAACCGAGTAGTATCTTATTTATTCAAAGTTCTGTTATATTATTATTAACTTGTATTGGCGATTTAACGTACCCGAACATTTTTTAAAAAGAGTTTTATCAAGAGTTAAGTTACATAAGCCAAACCCAAAAACTTGAGGAACCCTTAGTTGGAATCTGTCCGAGTTAAAAATAGTATCTAGACCGTTTACGAAACCCTAAAGCGACCAAGATATAATATACAAACCGTTTGCAAATAATAAAAGCGGTTAAAGAATAATGTCTAAATTTCAAACTGTGAAACAGAAATATGTAAACCGCTTTAACATACTTTACATTTTCCTAATTACAACTTTAATACTACCAAGTTAATATAATGCTAATAGTTATATAAATAATCTCGTTCGAATATTCGACATATATGAAGCTAATAGTTATATACCCTTTTCATCTCGAGTCACAAAGGCACCATAACCGCTATCTTTTACTAAATATAATGAAGAAGTAAACAATTAATATGAATATCTTAAAACTTATAGTTAAGAATAAAACAGCCTGAATACGTTATTTAAACCGCACCTTTCAAATGAAGTAAGGCTATAATGTAACTTTGACGTATATCTTTGAGAAAAGGAGCACCTGAATACGATATTCGGTATTAGAGTTGTAGAAGAAAATAAAATCTTGAATAAATAGTCTGTGCTGTACTTTTAAAATATGAAAGATTATATTTATGAAATAAAGCGGTTGATTTTTTCTTTTTTTTGGGAAGCCGTGGAACCAATGGGGGAAATGGTAACAGATGTTGTTGCAAGCGTATGATTAAGAAAAGAAATGTTTAAATGGGTATTTCGGAACAAGCTTTTACGGGAAGAAAGGTTTGGATAAATAATCTGGGCCTTGGTTTTACAAAGACGAAGGGCCGGATACGTTATTAAGAACGTAACCCTAAGGAAGAAAATCTTTTTGGGGGGGAAAGAAGGAAGTTTAGGGCACGAAATACGCTACTTGATTTGAAAAGGGAGAAGTTTCGAATACGACATTTAACACTTAATAAAATTAAAAGGGGAGAAACTCGTATTTCGACACGCGCTTTTAAAAGGAGAAAGGGCTAGAAACATTATTGAAAGCATGATATTGAGAAATAGAGGGCTTGAATAAATGATCTAATCCGCGCTTTGAAGAGAAGTAAAGGCTAATCACGTATTTCGATACACGTTTTAAAGAGAAAACGGGCCAGGAATATTGTTGGAAACGCGCCTTAGAAGAAACTGGAGCCGTATGCTTTATTTAGGCCGCGCTTTTAAAAGGAAAAAAACCTAAAGATGGTATTAGTAACTCAACCTTTACGGAAAGAAATACCTTCGTAAAAGGAAGGACAGGGTATGAAATTCAGGTTGTAACTATAAAAGGAGAAATATATAAATGCTTTATACGTAAATTAATCTTAACGAAGGAACGGACCGTGTTAGCTATTCGGCTCTGAATTTCGAGGATAGAACGAGTCGTAATTGAACTTTGGAACGCGATATGAAAAATAAGACGGACTATAATAGAATTTTGGGTCTTAGCCCCCAAAAAATGACGAGCGCCTTAGATATCGCTTGGAAAAACCCCTATAGTATACAGCTATAATAACAAAATTATAAACGCTTCATTTGACGTAAAGCGCTCAAAATTTCGTATTCAAAACATTCCTATAAAGGTAAAACACCTAGGAAAACGTATTAATACCACTCTTATCTACGTAAAACGTTTGAGATTATGTATTCAGAATATTAACATTACTTTTAATAGCTATAGTTATCAATAACTTGAAGTAAAAAAGTTATGTAACTTAGATCGTAACAATGTTACTTTGCTAATAAAAAAAGTAAAAGAAAAAAGATTTACCCCCAAAAAATATAAAGAAACGAATTATACTATTAAACGACTAATTAAAAGCTCGAGTAAATTATACTGTGATTACTATATTACGGATACGAACCGTATTATAAATTTCATTGTTATTATTAGATTTGAGATAGGAAACACATTAGAAATTACACTATAACTACTGAATTACGTATACGAATCGTATTACGAATGATACTGTTACGACTGTTATAAACCAGACAATAGTTGGGTCAGGAAACAGGCTAGCATGCAGCTGAGCTACGGAGAGCCTGTAGTCCAACACATCAGGCGGGGAACATCTCTTATGTTAGCAAGGTGACTAAGCAAGTCACGTGATGGATCAGTATGGATCAGTTACTGATCCAAGGTGAGTCTACATGGGATCAGTAAGGATCAGCCACCGATCCAAGGTAAGGCAGGACTAGATCAGTGGGATCAGTGCGGTGATCCAAACGATCCAGTACTGAAGATGGTATGAAGGCCATAGGATATAAGGACACGGCCATCACCACATAGATAGTATTTCCTTCATAGCTCTTCAGATGTCAATCTAAGTATTCAGTCTACACACCTGAATAGCCTCACGGCTTTTGATCATTACTCGCACGGTTGCGATATTGTTTACTCAGCACCTCTGCTACCTTCTTGATAACATAAACCCTCTGACACCTTCTATATACTCACGGGTATTTAGTGTGATCATTACAACGACTATATTACGGATACGCGATGCATTACAAATTATATTATTACTACTAAAATATTGATACAGAGAGTATAAGTAGAAAAAAAGATTGCCTATGTAAATATTATTAGATATTACTATAGTAAGTATACGTAGGATAAATGGCAGTGCATTACGCTGTAAGGAGCACTCTTGCAGAGTGCCTGATAACGTATCACGTTGCAGATTGCACTCTTACAGAGTGCATTCGTGGCACAGCCTGAAAGGGAGATTATTAGAGTGCATGGTAGAGTGCCACTGCCTGGGTGAGAGGTTTATAACCGCTCACCTATGGCGTGCACTCTCCGAATACCTCTTCTACCCTTCATATCTTATCTTATCTTACTTCAATACACAACAATCTCTATGATTACTATTCTGTAACGTTCACGTATAAGAAACCTAGCCGATACTTAACATATTTCTTGAAATTTAAATACTTCAATAAATAAACCTCAACCTGATATTTGTAACTGGGAAAGCTAAGCATAATAACCCGTAAATAACAAAAACAGACTTTGTTAAGGTAACAGACCATGTATTCAATCGAAAATTCAATGTATATTCGAAGAAAAAAACCATACAATCCCCAATATAGAAATTAAGTTAATACGAATGAAAATGGGAGCTTCGGAAACCGAAAACAGAGTAGATACCAACGCGGACGCCCTTACAACCAGTGACAAAACACCCTACGTAAATTAAGTCCACCAAATATTTGCAAAAGTATACGAAGGCTTATAAGTTTTAAAAAACGATGCCTTGTTTATAACAAAGTTAACTACTAATCGATTAACCATTAGAATTACTATTACATTTGTATTGTACGACAATTTTTAACCGATTTCCCGACTCAACGACGAAAATAAAGCAAATCTGTAATTTATATAGTCTAGTACAAAGGCATTTAAACGGAATTAAACATTTATATATACCAGTATACTTTTACGGAAAATGATTTTAGGAAAAACGAAATTCATATAACGACTTGGAATGAAAAAAAAAACCCCGATGAACTAGTATTCACAGTCCTACAAAATGCTTGGTTCTTATATAAGGTAGGTTTGAATAAAGATAGCGGCGTTAAAAACACTCATATGATGTTGTAGTTCAAATTATTTCATAGGTATAATTGCCGATTTTAAGTGATTATACTAAATGCCAACACGATAGAAATAGAACCTCTCAAATAAAAATCGAAGATTTCGCGGCAGAGTTTTCTAAATTATAAATCGACAAAATAAATAAATACCATGAAATTTGATTATAAAAGAAGAAACGTTGTTAGAATAATCATAATAAATACACGATTCGTTCTAGTTAAATTAAATATAATGAACCTTAAAATACCATTACTATTTTCGTTGAATTATATAAACAAGCTCGGTATTGATGTAAAAACATACGATAAATTAACTTTATCAAGTTTTTGTTTCGTTTTTTTCGCTATGGTTAAAATTTGGATACCTTTGCTGTTTCCTTACAATATGAACGACCGAAACCACTTATTTGAAGCATTTCAAATTGCGTATACTACATCAATAACTCAAGTATCTAGCTATAAAACGCTTTTCACGGATTTTTCGCGCTGCGGGTTATACTTATTTTGAAGGAAAGCCTTCAAGGCAGAAAGCAAGTTTGTTACGAATACAAATTATAGTTATAAATCCCTCTAAGATCAAAATTCAGTTTATAAAACAATATTAACTTTAATTTCGAGGTTAGTATTAATATTATATACCTCATTGGATAGTGAATTGTATATAAAGTAGACGTTGAAACATCCCTCCAAACCGCGAAATTTATACGGAACACTTTAAAACGAATTATTAAAATGTCTTATTGAAAAGATGGACAAACATTTATATCGGGCTCCTAGATGGAATTTCCTACTATATAGGTACAACGTTCGATTAAAATATATGGCGAATTAATAACAAGATAATAAGTAAAGAATATATATCAATACCAAAAGAGGCATTGGAGAGTATCAGTAGATATAAGCAGTATTACAGATTACTTGAAACCCCGTATAAGATATTCTTAAAAGAGTTCAAAGAAACGAATTTGGAAAAACCCTATTTGGAGAATAACTATAAATTTTATCAATAATATATATTGTCCGAGTAAACTTATTCTTATACTTTTCATTTTTAGTTTTTCCCCTAAAGTTTATAGGAATTAGTATCATTATAGCCCAATATTCAATGAACTATTATTATAGCAAAGTTTATAGCAATTTTACGTTTCTTGAAGATTATAAACGAGATTTCTTCGAGTTTGTAGATAGAAAACGGTTCTCAAGAAATAGGAGTTTTGAATTTATCGTTGCAATCCATGGTTTTAGTTTGTAAAAAAAAAAAATGGACTAGCTTTTGGAAGAATTAGCAGTATTAGGGGATACAACATAATTGAAAATTTACCAAAAAGTACGAGTTCCTTTAATTGAATAGTAGTACGAAAGTATAGAAAACAAAGGGTAAGCGAAAAATCTTTTTAAACACCACCTATCGAATAGCAATAATCATCTCACTTTTACGATAATATAAACACCCCACCATCAACACTTATACACCTTTCTAATACCCTTATATACCCTTAGATAACTTCATTGAACGAGTACCCAAAACTAATGGAATCAAAACAACGTGTAAGAAGACTTTGATGGGTTATAAAAACATAAAACGTCTTAGAATATTGATTTTATACTTCTTTTATGCAAATTTAAACAACGGAATTCAAGCTCAATATAAATCTTTGTTGTGAAGATATTATTACAACTTATAGTAAACCTTCTAAAATGTCGACCCGAAAGAGAAATTCTATATTAATCGGACAGAGGGTTTTTCATTTTCATTCAGTTGATTCGACAATTTACCGTAATTATAAAAACCTTGCATACAAAACCTATCCACGAGGTAAAAGATAAGACTAAGAAACACTATAAAAAGGTCTTTTAATGGTAAAAGTATATAAGAATATTGGAAAATATTATATTATAACTGAATGACTTGCTTTACAATAAGCAATCTATCGTTCAATTTTGACGTTTGCTACCTCCTTAATTATTCCTTTTAACCTACTTTTAACGCTTCGGAATATTACGTAGGTATATATACAATTAAATAAGTACCTTAAGAGGCGTATTTAAGACCATCTGCGTGAAAAACATCGAAAACACCACTTATCTGAGACGATGTAACATATTACTATCTTTGGGTTAAAGTAAAAATGATAAGTTACAAATTAATAGAAGCTTGTTTTAGCTAGTTCGTGTAATGTTTTGATATATTTTATAACCTCTCCTTAAGGGTATTTATCAGGATTGTTTTTTTATAGTTTTTATGAGACGATCTTTTAAATTTTAATTATTAATTACTTATACATTTACGTTATATTGCGGCTATTAATAGTCAACTTCCCATCAATTTTGGCTAGTAAACTTGTTGTCACAGCGATTAGTAAGCGTTTATCAATTTTTTGAGTCGTTGGAGATTGCGTCAGGACTTAGCCTTTACTTTTATTACTGTGTTTTTCAGAGATTAAGCGTAAAATTTCGTACGGTTTCCCCATGGTATTGCCTTTAAATTCGTGGATAATCCTTGATTTGAAGATAGTTATTTTGGGGTTTTGAAGGTTGAAGTCGTATTTAGGTGTAAATTATATAATCATTTGTATTATGAGTTCATTTATCTTAATCCTATGGTTCTTCTTAAAAGACCTTTCGAAAGTCTTGCTGAAGCCTTATTCTTTTCATTCAATAGCCAAATTTCAATTTTAATTTTTATTCTATTAGCCTAAGTAATATTGTAGATTCGACCCGGTTTGTATTTCTTACTTTTAACCTTTTTCCTTTTCAGTGATCGCTTAAGTAGGCGTCATTTCATTCGTTTATCGATTATAGGGTGGAGGGGTGGATTACCTTATTCTCTTGGTTTAAGTATCTTTATTACCATTGTTATTGTTAGTCGTATTAATATAGAGTTTGACTTGAGTTACGCGGAACATCGTAGAACCATGAGTAGTTTTAATAACTATTCTAGAGTTTCCTATATTCAAGATATTAAATGGGTCATTACATTTTCCTAGCTCCTGTTACACGAGGCCTTTTTTTTGGAAATGGCAAAGTAAGTACTTCGATTATTGTAGGAACGTTTTTGGTATTAAGGGTATTTTTGATTTTAAAAAGTGCCGATTCCTTTCGTAATTTCCTTATGGCTTTCCCGTACGCTATAACCCATGTTTAGTTCTTTTCTTATAGAGGGGATTTATTTTTTGGATAAGGATATATTTTAATAACCAGTAGGAATTGTATTTAGACTTCCGGTCCCATAGTATTATTTAAGCCCTCCACAGCTATGTGAGGGCCTGCTTCTCTGTTCATCACGCTTTTAATTTCCAATGCGAAAATATCGTACGTTTCCAAAATGATTTTTACTCATTTCTTGATCTTTTTAATGAGTTAGTAGGCTTTGATAGGCATTTATTTGTATGAAGTCTTCATTATTTTTGTATTTATTTGAAACTCTGCAATCATAAATTTGGTGTTGATTTCGTGAAAGCTAACGTTAGATGGCTTAAGGACGTGTTGATTTATAATTTTTTTAGCGTTTTATTCGTATTATTCGCAGTTAGAGTTGAAAGGCATTTTGATTTTAAAAAATAGGTTTCGAAGTAAATAACATAAACTCTAGGCTTGTTATTCAAAAATAATACACTGATAAAGATTTTACAGTTGAAATCCGAGTTTTTAGTTCAATTTCCTTTTTTCGCAGGGTTTAAGAATTTATCTGAGAACGGTGGTACAGGTTTTGAATAGCATTTAGGGAAAATCATTAAAAGAAATTTCCTGCGGACTTAAGGAATTTATATAGTTTATCAACATTGGAGTAATCAAAACACCAGTATAATTTACTTATGTCTTAATTTTTTCAGTTAAACCTCATTTTTGGGGGGTTTTGAAAGTGAAATCATAGATACCCCTATTTGGGGGCGAAAGGGAACTTTTAGCCGTTTTTGAATAATTTGTTCACGTTGATGTCGATGTTAACGTCTAGGATCTTTATGTTTTACAAATGAAGAAGAAAATAAGTAAAGTATTTGAAGACATGAAATATGATGAGCCTAATAACAGTTTAAATAATATATGTTTTTAGTAACGATGGTTGGTTATCCGAGCTCAAGTTAATTTTGATTTTGCTATTATTTTAACTTTTTTTTCCCGTCGTAGTAGTATTTTCCTTTGATAATTTTATGTGCTGTAAATAGCGTTTTATTCAACACTTTACTACAATTGTATTTTGGTATAATATCTTGAAACTTAGGGTTTGAGTAATGATTTCGGAGGTTAAAACTATGTGATAGGTTAGGGGTTTTGTTGGTATAAAAGTAAGGGTTGTTTGTTATTTCAACGGTATTGAAAATGCGTGGTCGGCTAGTTATTAGTTTATGTTGGTAATAACGTTTTTATATTGGGCAATGTTTGAAGAATATTGTTATAGTTAACTGTTTTTTTACTTTCGTAGTCTGCAATGTAGTCCAAGTAGTTTTCCCCATAAGTAGTGGAGTATTAGGTGTTATGTATTACCTATTATTTGTAGAGTTTGATTAGAGGGTAGCGAGTTAACTTACAATTGGATTTGTTATAGATTTAATTACTTTTTTTCTGTTTACAACCATAGTTTTTGCGTTTAACAGGTTCTGTTGAGGTTTTCCCTCGTTTAAATTAGTGTGGCTTTGACGTTTAATTGGAAGATGTTGGACCAGATTATGATTGTTATGGTTGTACGTATTTAAGATTCATATAATGTATTATCGCGTGGATGTTTTATCTATATTGCGGAATTACTAATTAGAGGGTATATATTAAGCGAATTTCATTTATATATTATTAAGAGTGTAAATAACAACCGTAATTGACGAAAGAAAACCTTTTTAAGTGGTACCTAGACGTTGTAGTGTGTGTTTAAACTCTTTTATACCTGTAATTGCTAGCTATTCCTGTTCGCGAATAATTGTTTTGCTAGAGTAGGCCCTGTTCATTGCTTATCAATATAATATCAACTTGTTAAGCATTTAATTAAGAATATTTATTGTAGTTGTCTCCATTTTTTCTTGGCTGTTATTGTAGTTTACCTCGTTATGCACCAATCCGTATAATATTGCGTAAATTGGACTTTGTATAGGTTTGGAGGTTTTTGTCATTGTTTTTTTTGGCGTGGGACTTAGTCATTTTCATAGAAGTAGTACCTGAAGTAGTAGTAACTTAACCGTTTGCCAATTTGATGATCTTTGAGACTATCAGCGGTCAATATCAACGCTTTTCTCTAAGAAATATTTTATGACAGATTTCTAATCATTTCGATGGCGATTCCGTCGCTACATTTAGACTGCCGTAAAGGTTGGCGCAAACAAGAAGTCTTCTTTACTTATTTCCATATAGAACGATACAGTAGTAAAGACGCTTTACAAGAATCTTTCCTTTACCCTAATGTTTGACATAGTGTGTAATCGGAAAGTAGCCTCTGCTTCTACTTAACTTATATGTTTTTAACTAAATAAGAACTAATTAGTGTTGGTAGGGCTTTAGTCGTTGCAACTTTGTCGATTCGAATTGGTCGATGTAATAGTAGTAATGTATTGGTTAAGTGATGCATGTATTGTTCTAGGTTTTGCAGACTGCTAGCCGGTCTGCACAGTAATTTGTATAGCTAATTGTTTGGCCGTTCACTAGTGGGAAGTGGGCGCATACTATAGTTGACTTGAAGTCAATACAGTAGACCCAAAAAGTAATATACTGAGCTTGCAGTCAGTATAGTCAACTTTACAGCAAGTAAAGTTGACTTACTGCACTGCAATTACTATTGTTCAAAAACATAATCTATATTCATGCCGACTCAACACCCAAGATGAGAAACACACCGAATATGAAGATTTTAACCGGAGTGCTGGTAAAAACACTCATGAAAGCACTACAAGTTGAATTTACTACTTGAGAATATTATACTTAAAGGTATCAGAAGATCAAGATGGTGATTATATCTATTTTTAGCTATATTTACTACTACATACTATTACGGGGTCTTGATCGTAATGATCAAGATTAATGAGGATTATTTTGAATATATTTCACAGAAATTCTTCAAGTAGATTATAGGTATTCCTGAATCTATTCGTCTGTACAATATATTGTTATATAGTAACTTCAACACATCCATTGAAATTGGGTGGTTGGTTACGTATAAGATTACGTAATATTGGGACTATTGATAGTAAAATTATCTCTCCTATAAAAATTTGAACTGATAACAATTACAACAATGAGGCGTTATTTGATGTTCTGAATAAGAACATATTAAATAAGAAACCGGGTTTCATCCTTATCAGTATATACTTAAACAAATAACATTGACTTTTGGTACAGTCCATCCATAATCTTACACTTAATTTCGTAAACTCTCTTCAACTTAAAAATCGTCACGTTTTAGCCTCAAAACTATATGAATAGCGTAAGTTCAGCTATACTTCAAATTAAGAGTTTATTAAATTTCAATTGGTCTCTTTTTTGACATATTTTTCCCAGGGTATGAATAATACTATTTATACATGATTAAATAGCTGGTTTATCAAAAAACGTTTTTTTAAAATATTTGGGTTATAATATATAACATTTTGACTTTACAATACTTATCGTTATTCTTTCATTGATTGAATATCTTTATATCATATATATTTCCGTTATTTCATCGTTCTAAAAGTCTATCAATCATTTGATTAAATTGGTTATATTAGATATTCTGTTCGTCTTCAACATTTTTGAACTTTAAGGGTTTTTTTAAGAATTTAACCTATATAATGCCTAAGTTAATGAAATAGTTAATGATGAAAACCACTACAATCTAATTCAAAATATTAAAAAAATTATCGGGTAGATCCTATATACATAATTCTTTTTTTGTGAGAACTTCATTTTGAAACAGTAGAGACAACATTTGTTATCAATAATTGATTCCTTATATTAATGTCATAAATATCTGACGCCCTGCTAATTCTTTTCTTTTGTCCTTAAAAACTTCGCTGTATATAATGACACTTGGATGAGTGATCAATAATAAAAAAGATTTATTCGTTATATGTATATAAGCGTATAAAATAATAGAGTACATATTAATTTATTGAACCAATAATATCATTGAAACCCTTTGCTACTATGTATAATTATACTTTTAACTTTAAAAAACACTTATTTTCAACCTTCAAACATTTTAAAAGTTGCGTAAGAACTTATAATCTTTTGCCTTTATATATACTCGAACAAAGTTTGGAAATAATATATTTACATTAAATTTCCATTAGGTTCCATTCTATTTGAAACTTTAAAGTAACAAAGTTAGTATTATTATCATACATTTACACATTAGATGATCCTAAATACGTATTAATTCACTATATATACAATAATTCTCATTTTTACTTCGTCGTAATAATCTCGAGAATCATAACGCCGAAAAACACTATTACTGAATTAATCAAGAAAAATAAAGGCGTAATATGTAAAAAAACAAGTTCCCGAAAACTCTAAAATTCAAGTTATAATATACTTTCAAGATCAACTTAAACCTGAAAAGCCGTTGAGAACAGGTGTAACCGAAATGAAAAAAAGAAACGTTCTAATAAAGATAAACCTATATCATCAAGACTAACTACTTTAAAAACGTGATACAATCTATTGATGGTGGGTTAATAAATCCTTCAATATGTTTTACCAAATTTTGACCATATTAAATTAAATACTGTTATCTTTAGTTTTGAAATTTGTAATGTAAGTGTCTCCATTTCAAATGAAATCAAGTCCTTAGAATATTACCTTTAATTAGTTTCTTATTTTAAAAGTCAACTTTAATTCCGGGGTTTTTCATATCTTTAAAATTGGGTACGAAAAGGAATGAAGCATTCCAAAATATAGAAAACCATGAATTCAACAATGAAAATCATAATGGTCGACTGAAATAAAGAAAATTCCTTCTCAATTCCAAATAAAACCCTCATCCTACCAATATCCACATAATTCAAATGCGTAACAATGACAAGGTACAATTACAATATAACGTACTACAAATAACATCTTATAAAATATAGCACTACATCAATATCTCACATAATATTTTAACGTTTCTGCTCTCCATAAAAATTACAAATGATACGAAAATATATAGGTCTAAAGTATTTATTTAAATAATAGGAGTTGTAAATTATTAGTAAATTCAGGAAAACACAATTGATCAATCGCTACAATAATATCTAGCCAATTTTTTATACCAGCCGATAATCTCAAACGTTGAATACTGAAATTTTACATTTATACCTTCAAATTCAATAATTTCTTCGATATATTATAAAATGAAAGTAAATTTTTATAGGATCTAACATATTACCTACTTCTATCAAGACTTAACGGAAATATAAAGCATTGATCAATAGCTTTTTTGACTAAAAATGTAATATCTATTACCATCATTCGAATAGCTAAACTCACAGTTACAATTTCAATTTAATTTCAAGTATTGTCACTATTTGAATAAGTATTTAGGCAGTTATTCAAAAAAGAAAATTCACCAAAATTATTTACATTTACAATAAATACGATCTATATAATACAAAAACGCAAGTTGTTTAATGTCGTTCCAATTGATGATATTATAAACTTAATAAAACATAACCTATAAGCTTAACACATTAACAATGACAGTAGCAAACGAAAAACGCAATTATCTGAAACAAAACCTAAAAGTTAACGATAAGGCACTATAATCTGTGTTTTAACTCTTTATACGATGTAACAATCTAAAAAAAACTTACTAGTGTAATGTAAATTCTCAAACTCTAACATTATCCATGACTTAATAATGAAACATCAATCCATTTAACATTGAATAAAGAAAATACACTCTTCCTTCCAACTCTTTCTTATATTAAAACGTGCAAAACAACGTAGTATTATTGAAATTTATATAGATTTAAGAAAAATTGATATTGTACTCAAAATAATCTTAACGACCGTCGTATACCTTGCAAAATAACATGCAATTAATCAAATATTCAAGGTAATAATCGTTAACTCAAAAGATAAAAATGATATTGAAAAAAACAGTGAAAACTCTGGGAGTTAAACATTTGGCTAACGGCAAATGTAAAAAAATCGGACCTTAATATCAAAAGGTTACTATAGTTTACAGTTATATTTCTTTTAGTTATTACATATCAATATGTTAATCGTAGTCGCTATTCAACTCGTATCCGTCATAACTACACCTGGAAATATAAAAAATACTATATTAATCGAGCCTTTCATACATGTATTTTGAGAGAAATTATCAATGAAGCAGGTAAATACTTCCAATATAACTTAGAGAAGAAAATCTAGTAGGTAAACAAATTTTAGATTTGTGAATAAAATTGCGCCTTCTATATTATAAGATCAAGTTCTGCTAACTAACCTATAAAAACTTAACGTATACATATACTGGTTTAATATTTCCATACATTAGTTAGGATTCATAATATTATGAGAAGGATCTTGAATGTAGTTATTATTAATATAAAAGGTCTCTATAGTGTTATGGACTCAGGAAATCTGCCATTGAGTCTATAGGTTACGTGTCTGTGCACGTAACGGGATATGCAGTACCCGGTATGGACCCAACCTGGGCGTGGACCAGGCGCGGTCCGTATACGGCACGTGTAAGGGTACGTAACAGGCTGGGTACTGGCTACGCCTATAGGTTTAATACGATGGGCCACGGTATCTTTTTCTAGTTTTCCGCTATATCATATTGGTAAATCCTATTTAACACCTACTTGGCTTACCATCATAGGTCAGACTATAATATACTATCAAAGTCTTTTTTTATCTTTTCGAAGCAATATAACTTATAATGAACTAATCGATGATAAATACGAAAAAAAATACGTTAGACTTTAACGTTACCGGAAAAGATGAGCCGTCAGCTAATACCTAGTTTTAAACTTTTATAAATATACTTTTTACTCTTTCAAGGCCGATTTAAGCCGATTTTTCTCGTTTGCCAGATATCATAAGTTATATCTCGTTTACTATGAAATAATTATGATAGATGGATTAATCTAATTTTATTATAAACCTTATATCCGACTATATTTAAATCGTTTCTAAAATTTAATGATTCGAAGTTAACTTAATAACACTTCGTGTTAGCTATTTACTAGCTTATGGTGAGCTCAAACTATACGACTAATCGTAATTCAACAAATTTTATTTTATGTATGCGGCGTAGAATTATGAGATCGAATTTATATTAAAAGTTGATAAAATATAAATTTAAAAAGGTTGGTATATGTTTCTTCGATAGGATCATTGTACGGCGATGGTAAAGTAAACTATTACGATGTATTTCGAAGCCAGCGGATACGAGGGTATATATGATATAGGTAAGTATTTTGATTATATTGAAATTGTTTTCAATTACTTTTATCGCGCGGATAAGGCTTTGGTGCGATGGAAGGGATTACTTATAAGCGATAAAAACCTGTAGGTATTATTTGTTATTAGATTCTAAATATTATTAGTTAAAGTAGGCGAATTAAATTAGCTCTTAGCCTTAAATTACAATTACTTACGTTTTCGTGTATCCCTATATATTAACGACGAAATTCATTATGACAGGCATTAACCAGGTGGATTATATCATAGCTTAAGGGAAGTATTATGAGTTCATCAATAAATTAAAGTCTTTAGATTGAAAACGACATTCTGATCGTTAATTAACAAGACTTTAATATATGTAATAGCCGAATGGAAATATAGTTATCACGGAAATCTATTTCTTTTAAGTATTTTCGCTAAATGGTGGCAGTAATTACGACTAGTTATTTTAGTAAACATGTTCGGTACTCGTTTAGGATTAAGGACATAAAGCGACGTGGATAAAGACGAAGGAAGGTCGAATTAGGTTCGTTACTGGGCGTTGTTTACGCTATAATTATACGGTTTACTATTGACGTGGTTAGGAACTCCGCTTAGTATTACCTCTAACGCAAGCATATGCGGTTTAAGTCGAAGAGTTAGTTAAAGGTTCCTTATTAACGGCGAAGGGAGAAACCTAATTCCTATATATATTTTCGTTTATGGTTTATATAACCTCAATAACGTAGTTATAAAATCGAGTAAAAAGTAATTGAATTGAATTAAAATACATATAAAGGAGGATTTCGTTATAAACCAAGGACCAACTGCAGACCATAGAATAGACCAGCGGCTAGAATCTTGATGTACAACACATCAAGCGGGGATATCTCTTATGTAAGGACCCAGGGTTAGGGTTTGGACCGATAGGACCGCTCGCGATCCAGTCGACAACATTGGGACCAAAGGAAGCGACATCGACTTCAGCGGTCCAATACTGAGGACGGTATGAAGGCATGGATATATAAGGACACGGTCATCACCACACAGAAAGTATTTCCTTCATAGCTCTTCAGTTGTCAATCTAAGTATTCAGTCTTGGTGTATTCTGAATAGCTTCACGGCTTTTGATCATTACTTGCACGGTTGCGATATTGTTCACTCAGCATCTCTGCTACCTTCTTGATAACATGAACCCACTGATATCTTTTATATACTCCCGGGTATTTAGCGTGATCATTACAGATTTATTCCTTATCTTTAAATCTTTCAATAATATTTTCGTTTTCCATATTTCAATCGATTTTAGTTATCATTGTTGTTATATTATAAAAGAATTTTTGGCACAAAGGTGAAAGTGAAAGTAAATTCAATTCTTATATATTCGAATTTTAGGTATAATATTAGGGAAATGGTAGAATATACGTGTTACCCCAATAGCTAACTTTCGTATAGATATTGATAAATGATCTAGCCTGATATTAACAAATATCATTTCAGGAATAAAGCTGGATATAAATGTTAGGATACTTAAGCTACGAATTAACAGGTAATTTTGAATGTTAACAGTTGTTATTTAATAATTCATAGTTAAAATGAATTAGTTATCGATGCGATAACAGCATGCTTTCGGTCGGGAGATAAATACAGCATTGTAAGATCTGTTTCTATCGATTTAATAAACCGTTAGTAACGAACGTCAAAACGTATAGGGAATTAGTTTTGATTAGCTTTTATCATACGTTTTATGAAATAACGCGGATTTATAAACGACTGCGCCGACGATTATTATAGAGAAAAAAGATTGATTACTTAAGTTATTAGAATCGACCAAATTTCACGATTTATTCGATAATAATAAGGTTATAACTTTAGCCTTATGTTGGGAAAAACATGATTTTTTTTTACGTTGAACTGAACTAAAATGAATCTTTATTAAAACGATCGCAAAAACTAATATATTTCATGTTATTAGGTTATCATTTTGAGTTTGTACGTTAGGTTAAAGAATTAATAAATAAAATTTAGGTTTGTGTAAGTCGGTATTTCTGATTTTGAAACCGAGGGATGGAGTAATAACGGTTTTACATCAATTACTGGGTATTAAATAAAATTATCGATTAAGATCGTTATCCTTTACATTTAATGAATAAAACCCTACGCGCTTTATCGAAGTTGATATAGCTTACGAAATTGTATATTTCAATAGCCTTTTATAGTACCCGTGTTATATACAGATAAGACAAATTAACCTTATTTCGTATACGGTTCGGGTTATTTAAATCGTTAGTTACTCCTTTTTGATCAACGAAAACTCCGACAACATTTTGTTATTATATCAATTATCCAATAACGGATATTTTGAATGATTTTCTTGTATCTTACTTAAATAACCTGTCAAAAAAAATCGGTATGAGGTAAAACCATATAACAAAGTTTCCGTGGTTTTGAGACGCCTTTATGGGGTTAAACTAAACTTGAATTTTGAAAATTTCGACTTTATTATTAAAGAGGTAAAGTACCTGGGTCTCATAGTAAAAGTTAGCCTAGGTATTCGTGTCGACCTCGAAAAAGTCCGGGTAATACACGAGTAAAAGTTACCACGTATTATTAGAAAGTTTTGAAGTTTCTTAGGTTTTATCAATTTTTATCGGGATTTTACTAGTAATTTCTCCGAGCTAATTAATTATTTCATTCGTTTAATAAAGTAAGGAAATCTTTATGCTTATATAAAGCGGGACAAACAAGTATTTTAAACCTTAAAGAATACTTTTATTACAACCTCGATTTTAGTATATTATAACCTAAATCAGCTAACTGTAGTAGAAACCGATTATTCAAAAACGAAGTTAAATGGGCATTTATCATTAATGAATGAAGATAATATTCTAAAGCTATTAACTTACTATTTTATACGATTGACGAACGTAAAACGTAATTACACTATTTACAACCGGGAGCTTTTCGCGGTAATGTCTTATTTAAAAACGTGGTTTCTAGAATTACGTAGCGTCCATAACCCGTTTACTATTTTAATGGATTATAAGGGATTAGATTATTTCTTTTCACCACGTTTGATTTTGAAACAAGAGGCTAAATAAATCGAATTTCTTTCGCTTTTTTTAATACTATCCACTATATATACCCGTAACTTAAAGTATCCGTCCGGATATATTAACTTATAGATTACAAAATAAGATCAAAATTAAGGAATTCTATACGTAAATCTTTTGACTTATTTCTATTTCTGTATTGACGAGCTAAAAATGAACCTATATATGTTAAAAGTATATATTACGGCGTATTATATAAATGAATTTGTTAAGATGAAAGCTTAGCTGTTAGATCGCGATAATATATACCTTCAGGGCGTGCCGAAGGCTTTAGAAGGGATTACGTAAGCGTGATTGCCCCGGGCCCGGCTCGCGTCCTGATTATTATTCTGGATAACGCCAGGGAATTTTAAAGCGAGATCGTTCCGAGCCCAACCTACGCCCGAGTCGTTATATGAAACAACGTCGAGAGATTTTATAACGTCGGTGTTATTAACACCATATTGGGTTCGACCCGCTTTAAATCCCTTAATTTTGTTAACGCCGAGTAATGCATTTATTTTAGGGCCAGATATCTTCGCGAAATTGTAAAACGAAAAAGTGAAGAATGACCCGTTATACGAATTTTGTTTATTAGCAGTTTTCGAGAGCACTAAAAGTTTCCCGGTGAAGGTAAAATAACTGGGTTAAATTACGAATTGTAACTTTAATTCTCGGAATATGTTACGTCATCGTAACCGATTAAAATTACCGATTGAAAAACTATTAAAAACGAATATTTTATAACATATTCACGATTTACCTATTATAGGTTATCCGTGTAAAATGTTTTATTTCGAAATTATTAATGAGATCATCATTAGAAAGAGATATTTGTAAATATTTGACGTTTATGTCGCACATCTACGTAATATAATGATACGAAACCTCGTTATTAATTATGATAAGGCTTTCTTTAACTTCTCTCCATTTTAAATCAGTATTAGGCATATATTTCCATCGACTTGATAGTCGACCTGTCAATTTCCATTGACGACCTTCAATATTGATTAGTAATTACGCACTTTCTTTTGGAATTTATATAATTACAGGGAATGTAGTTTATAATTACCGATACGTATATAGAGCGTTTTCGGGATATACGCGGGAAATTTTATAAGTTCCCGGTTTTTATGATTAATGAGTTCGATTTGAATTAGTTAAATATATTTTAAACGACTTTAATTTTTTTGGTAAAAGTTAAGTACCTCATGATTACGATCTGCTACTAAAAAATAAATGAAGATATTAAACGTAAAAACGAGGAAGTTTGAAAATGCTTACGTATAGTCGTCGCTTTTTCGTAATATAATAAGTTATTATATTTAACCGATTATTAATTTATCTTGAATAACCGGAAATCAACGATTAGCGGGCTTAGCATTAATTTTTCAATATATAAATACAAAATATCCCTTTTCCTGAAGGTAAATAAAGATATGAAATTATTAGTTAATAAGGTCAAACGAGTTGTTAAGTTGTTAATACATTAACTTAAAGGTGCGAAATTAGTTGAAATAACGATAATATAAATTTAATAACAAATGAAAACGGTAAAGAACTGTCGACGTCGTTTAGGCAAACGATGAAAGGTACGAAATCAGGTTTAGCTTAATCTACGTAATATTGAAACTTACCGTCCGAGTAAAAGGTTTAATTAATTATATAATTTGTATCGGGTCTTCAATGTTTTAAAGCCGTTTAATATAGTTTTAGACATTTTTGATAAATACGTTGTATTTTACGTATATTTGGTTTAACGGACGGTTATGAACCCCATTTCATCGTAAATCTTATACAATATTCGCCCGAAACTAGCTTTCGTAGTTAACGATAAACAAAAAGGCGTATACGTAGGATTTAAATTTTAAAATATTTTTCAATTAAGGCGGAGAGGGACGGTATTCGCTTTATATTAATTAAGTCAAAAAGCTATAATAAGCCGAAATAGTAATAATTTGAAACCTGGTAATATATTAGAATTTTAATGAAATTTAGGATAAAATAAAGTGATATCCGAATTTATCATAACCTATTGGAATAGCAGTTCAATGCAGTAAAGTTGATCGTATAAACTGCAAATTGACTGTAGCTTGTGGAACTTCACTGCAAGTGCAGTGCAGTAGGTGCCCACTTCAAAGTAGGGCACAGGATAAAGCGTTTGGCCCTAAAAATAAGTTTGCAGACCGGCTAACAATCTGCCAAACTTAGAACTTACACATAAATTGATAACATCAACACAACACAAGTTACTTCGAACACAGTGATTCAAATCGACTACGTTATAACGATAAAGGCTTACCAATACCAATTAGTGATTATTAGGTTAAGCACAAATTGGCTAATTAAAAGAAGAAGCTACTTTTCAGTTACGCTTTGCAAATGCATAAGGTCAAGGGAAGATTTTTACGAAAAGTCTTAAGGCTACGTCTACTGTTTACAGGTAGAAAGAAGGAATCCTTTTAAGTGCGTTTGTTAATTAGATGTATTGAAAAGTAACAACGGTATTTCCATTATTGAAAATTCCAAGAAATCTTTATTAATCATTTTTAAAGGCATTGAGATTAACTTCTTGAAAGTTTTTAAGTTGGCAAGTGGACAAACGGCTAAGTTAGTACTATTGCGGCTGTTACTGCAGGTACTATTATTGCAAATCGCGAAAAACGACTAACTTTTACGACCTTTAACTTATACTAACTTTGAACGCAGATTTAAGACTTACCACTTTATATTATATTGTTACCTGTTACACCTTTTAATTTATGTCACGATAGTTTTAGAGTTCGTTGGTAATAACACCATCGACGACCTTGAAACAAAGGGAGCAATTAAGGCCCTTGGAACCATCTTTATCAAGTATTTCGATGACGATCTCTAAATTAAGAGAGTTAACAAAGACTTTATCCTCGATTACCTTACTAAGTATGTCGGCTAATTTATCCTCAACGTCGGCCACAACGGTTAAGATACGAGCGTTAAAGCTATTTTTGATTACATCGAGTTTTTCAGAAACTGGATTTTCACCATATGGAAGAAGACCGAGAAGTTAGTGAAGTTAAAGTTAAGGATCAACTTACAAAAACGAGGGTTCTTACTACCCCTAAAGGTCGGCAAAAAAGGTAACCTCATCGACTTACTTTACGAATACGTTATGGATGAAAACAGATAATAGACCTAAAAATATAAAGGAAAAGGGATGATAGCAACATTAACCTTGAACGCCTACATATACGTTCGTAAAAACTTGCCTAAACCCAAATAAGTAAACGTGAAAAATCAATTAATTTACACCTCGTTCGCCGTTAAACTCTCCAGTTAATTAAATAGGATCCTCGACGGACTCGTTAACACTAAGAGAATTATCGTCAAGTCCCCCGCGACAAAAACCCGTAGACCTATTTCCCCTAAGCTTTTTAGTATGTCTAATTGAAACACTAAAATTAAGGAAGGACCGACTTTATACGAGAGCCAATTATACGCACGAATATTGGCTTTTTCACTCTAAGTTTATCCAAAGATAATTATTGTATAAACTAGTATTACTAATAACCTTAATTTTTTCTCCGGTTAAAAGATATGAAAGGTCCTTAAGACTAGTATATTACCCTTTCCCCTCGACACGTTTCTATGGTAAATACGAACTGTACAGCAATTAATAATTTTGTTAAGATATAGGGAGGTAAACAGAAGTATAACGGTAAGCCATATAATCCCCTTAACGTCAAACTACGCCTATTCTTTAATATTTGCCGTCAGATAAGGGTTAAATTTCCAGGTTTTTACTCGCTGTTTTCCAGTATCCATATCGGCTTAGCCAAGGATTATTACCTCCGATACCTAACTAAATATACCTCCTTACGCGAGATTTATAATGGCCTAAAAGACCATTTCGAGTATGATTTAATTTTATCCATTACTATACCAATTAAAATATTATTAAGTAGTCTTATATACTGGATTATATGAAAGAGTCGGAAAGAAAAATGGATTTCCTTAATTAGATGTTTAACAGGCTGGTTTTTTGCTAATAGGTAATGGGGAACGTGGGAGCTGGTAAAGGAATCCTACGCCAATAGGTCCGATAAACAGTTACGGGTTATAAAGAGTTTAAATACGCCTTTTAATGCTTTAATACCACCTTGAAGAGTTTTTTTAAGCTAATTACGTTCCTTGTTGGCGACTGTGACTGCTCGTTTCATCGGCTCAATTGGTATATACCCTTAAGCCCCAGAATTCAATGACAAAGAAGAAAATCTTCCCAATTCGTACTATATTAATCGTCGGTACGGAAAGCTCGGTTATTATGGTCAACGGAAGATCTGGACCTTTACCCACGGAAAATGGTATTCCTTCTTTTCAAGATTTTTAAATAGGTTAAGCAAGTTTACATTAGTCGTTAAAAGATGTTGTATTTATAGTAAATAAGGTTGTTGGTTAATACTCTATACTATTGTCAAGCGTAAAGTAAATCAGGTGATGTATTATATTCAGTTTCCCTTTACATTTAATTAGGACTATATCGAATAAGTTATATAGTTGAAAGTAATTAAATATAAAGAGGATGAAAACAAGTTAAAAACTATCGGTTACCTCGAAAATATTATCACTGGTATTATCCCAGAAGTAACGTAATAATTAGTCAACTACGTCTTTTTATATCGTTTTACAGGTAAAGACCCTTACCGTCGCCACGACGATAAAAATCCTGGCCCTACGTACCTTTTTACTATTCGAGACCGTTACGCAAAGTAAGTCTTTGAGAGGATCATACCGGATACAGGGGTAACACGGTACTTAATAGGAAGATATTCATAATACATCGCGTTATGAAGGGATACTAATACTACTACGGAATTTAACCACGCGGATACTGGTAAGGCTAGGGTTAACTTTAACCTTGTGAAAGAGCAAACTTTACTGGAATCTACCACAATTAAGACTGTTATTGGTTCTATTATTTTCTATATATTAGAATCTCCGATCCTCTTTCTCTTTTAACTAAAAGATATAAAGAACTTCGGCGTTAACTTCAACATTTAATCTGACGAACTAATACAGGTTAAAGCTGGTTAAAGGTTTTCACTTAGCCTTAAGTTGGGGTATATTTAGTTTTACCTTTAAAGATTAGAAACAGTAACATTCAATCTAATAGGGGTGAAACTTTGTTAACTACATCATGAGTTTAACCACCTGGCTGTTAATGGGTTTTAAAAGTTCTTAAAGACAGTTAGCTACGAAGATATGGACCTATCAATACTAAATCCAATTAAACGCATTTGCTACTACTATCAAATACACTCCTAAGACTCCTTAAAATTTAAGTTTACGTTGAAGAAAACTAAGATTTTAACTCGAAAGTTTTTGTAAACGTGTTTTACCTGAACGATAAGCCAGTATTATACGTTATAAACTCTACCACGACTTTTTACAACGCTAAATTCCTTCAAACCATTACGGTAAAGGAAATATAGGAGGCACTACTTACTTTGTAGATTAATATATACCTCAACCTATTAATCGTATTAATTTGCGATACTGGTATCAAATTTATTACGATAAAGTTCTTAATTAATGTAAACTTAATAAGTATTTAGTACAAATAGATCCCTGTTAAAGTTTACTAGGGTATTGGTAAGGTTGAAAAGGTATATACCCTTTCATGAAGGGTTTACGATATCCTTACATTGGAAATCGGAAGCTTTACAAATTAAAAAACACGGCTTTATATAGTGGTAAAAAGTTTTAACAATATTATTATCCTTAACGGACTTATACCAACTTTACTGGTATTTGGGGCTTATTTATGTATAACAACTAAGTCTCTACCTTTCTCAAGTACACAAAAGCATGTGATGGCATATAACAAAACTTTGAAGTAACTGAGAAAAGAATTGGTACGCTGTTAGATTAATAATACCTTTAATACCAAAAACGTACCTTGAATAACAAACGTACTTTTACTTCCCCTTTAGAGCAAAGTCCTTACGTGGAGTAGACCAGGCAAATATAATAGGCCGTATGATATTTTAAGTTAAACCAACTTAAACGTAGTGATTAAAACAATTAACGGCCCTGTAATTTTCCGAGTTATACAAGTTAGACCGTACCGAAAACCTTTCGGGCCCTTTAAGTCTAACAAAGATTCGGATGCTGATAACATCCGAGTTGAGCAAATGATCTAATACAATCCTTTCGAGCCAATTATTAACAAATTAATAATTTTTTTACGGCGTAAACACCTATCTAAGAGGATATATACTTAATAGAAGGACGATAGGGTTTGCAGTCTCGGAAGAGTATATATAACATTATAGGTGTTTTAAAAGGAAAATTTTAACAGAAAAGTTGCCCTTAAGTTACGTATAGAAAGAATTATTAATATATTAGGCAAGTCTTTTGATGAAGGCGACCAGGTAGAAATTAACAGCCTTCTGTTACGGGGGGGTATATAATTTTCACCATTAATGTAATTTGAAGGCCAAAACGTTACTATTTTTAAGTCAAAAATAGTTTACGAGGTTGAGGGTAAGACCACAAACCGGCCGTACGAAAAGTTACGGCTAATCGTTTAAAGATACGGTAATAAAGATAAGGATTAGATCCTTACTTAATAGCTAATATTAAATCGTTTCTATTACTACTAGTTCAACTATTGGCGCAAAAAAATCAATTTACACTTAATAGTTGAGATATTACATAAGCGTATACGTAATCTTCCGCCAATTTTCAACGAATTGTATTACTGGAATTGCCAAAAGAATTAAGGGACAAGTTTCCGGCCGGCACGGTAATACGTTGTATCAAACCTTTATACAGATTGGCGGAGGAAAGTGTTCACTAGTTTCTAATGTACTCAACGCATTTTAAAAACAGTCTCGATATAAAGACTTTGACCTTTAATCCGTGTTTTTTATTCATGAAAAGCAAAGACTTTGGTATCTTGAGTATGCAAATGAACTATATTTTATTCCTCAGCGACATTATATTTGTAACACCAAAATAGTGTGTTATCGAAAAGTTGGGCCTTTAAAAGTGTAAGCCAATCGAAACGTTAGCCGAGGATATATAACTTCACTTTAACGGATCTTCACTCCGAATTTATGGTATTAAGGCTAAAAACGATACTTATATTAGCCTACGCTTGAGGGGGCGAGCCATAAACCTGACAATTATCGAAAAAAACTACGAAATAAGATTACAAAAACATCTAAAGCGGAAAGCACGTACGGCTTACATCACTACGTTATTTTAACTGGAAGTATCGCACAATATTTTCATTACAAAACAGGTATAGAACCCATAAGACGCAGAATTGAATAAGTTAAATAAATGGATTTCATTACAAATACATGACATAAAAGGAGGAATTAACATAGTTTTTATGGATTTAATGAAGGCGAAGCTAATAAATTTTACGAACGGGTTATTTATTAGTAATACTAACCTTATATCGTAAATTGGTTACCTAATTATATTTGTTAATAAAAAAAGGGCCAAAGGGCAATTTACGATCACCGGAAACCTTGTATTCTAGACATTTGTTAAGTATAAGCGCGTAATTCAGAGTATGTTTTTTTCAAAAGTTTATAGCATAATGGTGATAGCGGGCTTTGACATCGGCATAGTAACTGATGGCATATTGAGGATTATTAACAAATAGCATTGCTATCGATACTGGTGGTAGTGTGTACCGACTTCCGAAGCCTTTACGAATACCTATTGAAACTAGGTACAAATAATGAAAAACGTTTAATAATAGATGTGATAGCTTTAATGGAGGTACATAAAGCTCGGGAAATCGATAAGTTTCGGTAAATAGACGGTCAAGATAATTCTACCAATATTATGACTAAGGCCACCCCTAATAACGCCCTAGAAATATTTTTGGATAGTAATAGATTGACTATACAAATCTAGGGATACATAAACCGCCCAGCACGTAACGTGGGGTAAAAGGGTTGCTTTAGCAAATTGAAAGACCGCTAGGACAATAGTGGCAATGGAAGTAGTTGAAACTACTAGCAAAAGTTACGTAATTGGTAACGTAACTGATTTGCGTAGGTTTGTAACGAAAAATCTGTATACGGGATTTGAGGAACGAAGGTCTCGGAAGGGTGGAGTAAAAGGGCTATAATAGGCTGTAATTAAGGTTGATTTCAAGACAGATTAATCGGAATGAACAGAGATTTGACTTGTTATTAGCTTATGGATTGAGGAGGAACTTTAGAGGTTGCCCCTAATTGATGGCAGGCTACGCTCGCATACAGGTACAAAAAAAAGCCGCCAGTATTTAAATAGTAGTTAAATATAGTACAATCAAATTAACTTTACTTGCAGTATAGTTGATTATACGTACTGCAAATTGACTGTAGTTTGTGGAACTACACTGCAAGTATAGTGTAGTAGGTGCCCACTTCAAAGTCTGGTATAGGCCAAAGCGTTTGGTCATACAAATTAGTGTGCAGACCAGCTAGCGGTCTGCCAACCTTAGAACTTACACATAAATTAACATCAACGCAACACCAGTTACTTTGATCACAGTGATTCTAATCGACTACGTTGCAACGATAAAGGCCTAGCAATATAACGCGGTATTTTGATATCAGTTTGGAAGATATATTAATTAATTCACGCGAGGTAAATTACTTTTACCTCGGATATAATACAATATTTTTCAAAGTTTGGAAATAATTCATTACTATTATAATACGATGCGATAAATGGGGTTGTGTCTATACTACCCAACTTTTTCTGATCAATATTCGGTTGTGAAACGGTTTTTATTACGACCAACTTAAAATCCACTTACTTATAATTATTATCTTTATATGGGTTTAACGAGTAATAACGTTATTAACGTTAGATCACCTATTATAATGAAACTTGGATATTAGGAGAGGCCGGTAATAGTAAGCGGTAAAAGGTGTGACGGGCATTAGTAGGCATCGACGAAAAAGGCTAGTGAAAAACGAGGCGAGCGCGAGGCGATACCGAGAATAACGGGTGTCATTAAGTGGAATGAATAGTAAGGGAAGCCGACGATAATAATTGGCGAAGGGTAGGTGTAATGATCACACTGAATACCCGTGAGTATATAGAAGGTGTCATAGGGTTTATGTTATCAAGAAGGTAGCAGAGGTGCTGAGTGAACAATATCGCAACCGTGCAAGTAATGATTAAAAGCCGTGAGGCTATTCAGATGTGTAGACTGAATACTTAAATTGACAACTGAAGAACTATCTAATGAAGGTACCTAACGTGGTGATGAAAAATTTCCTTATATCTAGTTCCTACAGTTGACGTGGTGGCGTGGGATATGTTGAATATGTGCGCGATCCAACATATCCAGACTGGATCATTTGGATATGTAGCATATTCAACATATCCAGTTTCCGGTTCTCGGTGTGCCAAGTGAGTTCCCAACGACTCCAACCCTGGGGGGTCTGTGGGACTAGATGCCTGCCGTCAAGCTGTGTCCAATTGATTTCCTTCATTAGTGTGGTGGGCCGCTGCTGGTGTAACCTGCAGCTGTTGGATCATAAAAGTGGGGCAGTGAGAGCGATCTTTTAGGCTAGTTATTAAAATTGGAATATATGAATTTATATTCGGGCGATGCCATAAGCCCGGAAACGATCCTTTGCCCATTTTCGGTTGGTCTGATTAACTTATTTCTAGCTAGTGTTAATAAATATTATACGGATAAAAATAGGGCCTATACGGTTGAGCCCTGGATATCGTTCGTTACGTTTTATAAGCTGTAACTTATATTAGTCATAAAAGATATAACTTACGTAATTGTATTATTTTGAATATTTAGGTCAAACTTATGAAAGGGTATGTGACGTTCATTCAAAGAAGTTGATGTAAAGATATTACGCGTTATCGCGCGGTTTTTCGAAAGAGTTTCATTATGGTAAATAAACGAAATTATAATTGTTAATAGATGAGTTTTAAAAAAGGATGAACCAGCAAGGAAAAGACGATAAAAACGTATAAAGAAAGGGGTAGTAACCTATATTACCAGAATAATAGGAACTTTTTAAGCTCGGGTAATATTTGGAAGCCGAATACATTAGTTAATTTACTCGGAAAACGCGGGGGCGAAAACTGTTCGGTAACATAAGACATTTTTTATCGTTTACGAGTAAAAGATACAATATAACCACCGTCTTTGACAACTACAATTAATTCGCGCAATAAAACACGTAAGTAAAACGAAGCCGCAAATAAAATTATTTATTAAATATACTAGGAAAACGGGTTAACTTGCGGTCGTTTTCCATATGAAGTCATTTTATTAAGTTTAACTTACTATAGACTTTCTAGTATATAAAATAACCTCACGTATTATTAATTTTGATAAAAAGAAAAAAACGCTAGAATTAAAAAAGCGATTAATACACGATATATATATGTCTTTCGCCTATAAAGGGTGGAATTTGTTTTTATATTTATTATTACTAGGGATAAGCAAATCGTTTATAATGCGAAAAGGTCATAAAATATAATTAACGAGGAAGTATTTATTCATAATAGTATAACATATTTTACGAGAGGACTAATTATCTTTACTAGGTATATTTAAGGAGATATAATCTAGGCTGAGTCTATGATAAAAGTTAATTATAAATACGAAAAAAATGCGAAAAGCTTACGAAATACAAATGGGTAACCAATGGCTTAGATACGAAGGGTAATAAAACGGTTATTATAAAATTTACGATAAGGTGGGAAATAATAAAGGAAGGTCGGCGATATGGAAAAAAAAAGGAAGGAAGTTTTAAAGGTTACTTTAAAATCCGTATTTATAAGTACGGGCGGATCAGATTCGATAGGGGCTATGTATCACGCGATACGGTAAAAGGGTTCATTATACATTACCGGCGGAAAAATCGATATATTATACGGTACGTTAAAGAGGTACGTTCTATCTCACCGGTGGTAAAAAGGATACATTATACGGCACGTTAAGGAGCGCGATATACGACGTCGAGGTCTTAAGGTTAAACCAGTATATACGTTATACAGCGCGTTAGAAAACGTGTTATATGGCTCCGGTGACCTGTGGTTAAACCGGCCGATAAATTATACGGCGTGTTGAATACTACATTTCCACCTCACGCCCGGCCTGATTATTAAGCGGACGACGCTTGCAGCCTATGTTTAACCAATGGAACGCCGTAGCCTTTACTACGTTCGAGGAAAAAAAGGGTATGTTATGGACTTATGTCATTGGCCATTAAGTTTATATGTTACGTAACTTTATATGTAACTTAATATTTAGTACCCAGTCCAGGCCCGGTTCAGGCGCGAACCGGACGCGGTTCGTATACGGCACGTGTAAGGACACGTAAAAAACTGGGAACAAACTATGCCCATTGGTCTTGCACGATAGTCCACGGTAGCCTCCTCTAGTCTTCCGCTGTACCTCAATAGTAAACCCCATTTAGCACCTACTTGGCTTACCATCGTAGGTTCAATCATAATATATAGTACAATTATGGAAATTCTTACTTGAGCGATAAATAAACGGACGAATTTTATATCTCCCAAGAAGTATATTTCTTTTCTTTGCTAAAAGAGGTAAATCATCAAGATAGATATTAAAGGGTTTCAGAAACTAATCTAGACTATATAATAATCGAAATTCCATAATTTTATAAAGAAGCTTTTAGTCTAGTATGAATGTTTACGTATGAAACAGACAGCATTCGAAATAGTATGATTGGTAATATTGATGATAGATGATAGAAAAAGAAAAAGATTCATTCAGAGAGTGCAAAACTCAGGTAAGAGCTTATAAGCTCTCACTCGGAGCGTGGCACTCTAACATACACTCTGCTAATATTCATTTTGGAGCGTGACATGTTATTATTCATTCTGAAAAATTGCTTGTTTTAACGTGATACATTTTCATTCACCTCGCAAATATGGTCCCCTACGCTTACTTACTATAGCTCTGTCTAATCATATACATACTAACAATCTTTTTTTTTTGTTAAAATCTTCGTATCCGAATTCCAATAACAATAGTATAATCGGTAAAGCCTTTAATCGATTCTTCGGTATTAACGGTAGTATATATTTCAATTGAAGTAAAAAGATAATAGCTAATTAGATAATAACAGTAATGTAAGATTTGAAGGGTTGTTTTGGAAGATGGGTAATTTAAAGGGACTAAGGCCGGAGCTGTCTCTCAAGGTGGTCGGATTCTGTCTATAAACTTTGATGAAGAAGTAGGAAAGAGAAGTCTCTGTTAGAGAGCGGCTATAGAGCAAAGATGATGCAACCCTCTCCCCAGTAATGTGACGTGTGGAATCATGTCCCTAAGCGGCTTCCTCCTTGCTCTAAAGCATCGTAGTAGCGTATAGAACTACCCGGATTGGATTCCTGGCAATGCTAGCCAGGCACTAGCTTGTAACATCACCCCTAAAAATACCCCTATTATCCCTTTCCCTGTTGTT
>JASMMZ010000003.1:472160-521661 GCA_038502455.1 Anisogramma anomala
CGCCGTAAGTATAGGGAAGGTAAACGCGCCTTGCAAAACGTTACGGTTCCTTTTGGAAGGTACTAAGCTAAACGTCACGTAAAAGGTGTTTTAGCACCTACCTTTTTTATAAATAGTTTCTAAACTCATATTTTTAAAAAAAACTTCTTTCTCTTTTTAACATTCAACTTTGTAGTAAAATATTAATACCTTTAGCCTTTAATATAATACGTATTTTATAACATTAGTACTTTTGGTTTTGCTGTCGTTACCTTATCTTTGTAATTTTTATATCATTAAAATGAATTTTAAACTAGTTACTAAAGTTAATGAAGGAATTGAAAATATGGGTCATATATTTCGGAGTTTTTAATCCTTGTTAACGAGTATAAAGTTCTTTACGTTATCAGTTATTAATATGAACGACGATAGGACTCTAAAATAAACGTGTTTCGAATATATTGATAAAATAACGTATATCCCTAGAAAGTTTTGTATAAAAACGAAGGGTAAATAGTTTTCATAGCTACGAAAAAGTTATTAATAAGCGGTTAAATATTGGCGTCCGATACCGCCTTTGTATCGTTAGAGCTATAAGTTGTAGTTTTAATTATACTTCTATGTCGTTAAATTTGAATTTTGTTGGCAGGCCTTAGACGTTGCAACGTTATCGATTCGATTGGTCTTCAAAGTAACAGTAGTATTGCGTAGTCAGATGGTCGATGTATTGTTCTAAGTTTGGCAGACCGCTAACCGGTCTGCACTGTAATTTGTATGGCCAAGTGGTTGGCCCGTACCCTAGATTAAAGTGTAGCGTACTGCACTCTACTTAAACTCAATGCAGTAAGTTTTTACAAAGCAATACACTTGCAGTACACTTAACTTTACTTATTGTAAAGTTGACCTATTGCACTACATGCAATAATATTCCAATACTAACGGCTTTTTAGTTTGTGTGCGTATACACCCATGTAGCTAACCAATCTTTTCCGGTTACTACAGAATTACCTCTTCATCAACTAGCCAGGCCCCTATCAATTCCACTTGACTTCCATATTAAACTATACGCAATTACATGTAAATGAAGCCCATTTGGCTTTAATCGCTCTACTGCTCCGAGGTCCGAATTTATCAAACCCTACAAGAAGTTATTTAGTTACACGTGTTTATATACCTTTACTTCAACTGGGTTACTAAAAAAGATCACCAGTATCAATTCCCTGGCATTCTTTCAGTTTACCAACATAATCCTGTCTGTCGTCACGTAAATCGTGCTTTACGGGAGGTCGGTTAATGTAACCTTCGATACGTAAAGTTAACTTGTTACTATCTATAATTTTTTCCAAAGCTTTGTTTGGTGTCTCCTTAGTCATAACATTTACAGGATTACCTTTACGATCGATTTATTGGAACTCCTTAATATCCCTTCCTTTATAAGCTATATGAAATGACATTACGTTGATTATCAAACGTTTTTCGCTGATGGTTCCAAACTTTAATGGGCATTCAAAAAGAGCTTCTCGAGTCGGTACAAATTATAACCGGGATAAAGGAAATCTTTAACTTCCTAATAATAAGGTTAAGGGTTTTCTAAATCATTATACCTACATCTAAGCCCGCCATTATGCCGTAAACCTCCAAAACAAATCCGCTTCATCTAATCCTTTTATACTTAACAGAGGTTTAATAAATCAGATTACTAATAATGTTAAACTGGATTTTCCGTTTATTTTCGTTAACAAGGGTTATTAGAGAGCCGGTTCATAGAGATAAGTCGGTATTATTTAAAAAAAACCCGTTTGTGAAAATTATTAGCTTGGCTTTTAGAAGGTTTATTAATACCATATTAATTTTACGATCTAGGTTCCGTATCTGTCACTCTAAACTCTTATTTAATTAATTGAAGTCTTTATACGTTAGTATTTACACTTATACCGCAATGGATAAATCTCATAAGGTTTCCAGTTAACATAGAGTGGAAATATAGCTACCTCGTACAAGTTGTTTTCAAGTACCGTTAAACTTTAACCTTATTAATCTTATCGATTGAAGTAAAAACAGCGTCATGAACCTTTTGGCTGAAGTTTAAGCCGGTATTAATACTAAATATACGGATTAACAATTTATTAAAGTCAAGTTCATTGTTTTCCATTAACATTATTACCAGCTTACAATTTTAAAATTTAAAATTTTCGATAGCTTTCTATTCCAATATTACAAAGATAGCCGTTCCGACGAAAAGAGTATCGTTAACTTATATACCTATTATATCGAAGTCCTTATCTTACGTTACCAACAAGTACGAATCGTATATTAAAAACTTTATCGTAAACCAGGACTAAAAATACGATTAATAGGCTACGAACCAGTAAACGCTTAGTTTAACTAATCCGTATAGTAAATTAATATAACGTATTACCGTACCTAAAGGGTATATAACACGGAGTTTTTGTAGTAGCTTTAACGGTATAATCCGTTATAAATCCATTTTTAATTATATATAAACTTACGTAATGTTGCGGCCATTAATCGTAAATTTACCTTTAATCCTAATTAACAAACTTATTGTTAATGTAACTACCAAACGTTAACTAATATTTAAAATTGTTAAAGACTACGTAAGGATCCAGTCCTTACATTTATCACAGTATCCTTAAACGATTAATCATAATTCTTTATAGGGCTGCCCCGTGGTCTTACCCTTAACCTCGTAAATAATCTTCGACTTAAAGATCGCAACGTTTAAGTTTTAAAGGTTAAAGTTAGTTTTCGGCATAAATTATACCACACTTTAAATTAGTAGGCCGTCGATTTCGACCTTATTGTTTTCTTCAAAAGGTTTACCAAAAGTCTTAATAATCCCTTATACCCTAAAATTTATTACCAAATCTTCATTATCCTTCTCTTTTCTACTTACTTAAGTAGTATTGTAAATACGACCCGGTATGTATTCCTCCTCTTTAATGTTTTCTTTCTTCTTTTTCAGGGATCGCCCGCGCCGGCGGCGTTTTATCGGTTTATTAATAACAGGTAGAAAAGGGTCGTATTAACTCGGTCGCTTTACTTGGGACACATAAAGGTATTTATCTTTAGTACCCCAAATGTAAAGCTCAACTTGGGTAATTCGGAAGAATATAAGGTCGTTAACAGTTTTAACATTTATTTTAAAGTTTATAATACTTAATATCTTATACAGCCCCTTTTTTTTTCCTTACTTCAAATTTACAAAAACTTTAATTTGTAACGGCAAAATAAATACTTCGATTATTAAAGGATCGTTTTTAGTATTGAGGGCGTTATTAATTTGGCGGCGTGACGATTCCCTTCGAAATTCCCTTAAAGATTTGCTATAAGCCGCCGAACGTTTTTAAGTACTTACCTAAGACAGGGATTCACTCTTTAAACGTAGGTATGCTTCAAAAACTAGGAACGTTAGCACTAAGTCGTTAAGTCCCACGGTATTATTAAAGCCTTTTACTGTTATTTGTAAACGTGCCTCCAGATTCATAAAACTTTCGATTTCCAACATATGGATATTATACGTTTGTAAAATTAAGGCTTATGCCTTTTTAGCCTTTCCAATACTCCAGTAGGATTCCAAAGGTACCTATTTATACTGGATACCTATTATCTTCATATCTTCTTGGAATTCTTCTACCATAAAGTTAGTACTAACATCGTAAATGACGACATTAGGTAGACTCAGGTACGTGTTAATCCATAGAATCTTTAACGTTTTATATGTATCCTCTGTAAAAAGAGACTTTGAAAATTTAGCTTCTTGAAAAGATAATACGAAGTTAACGACGTAAAAAATAGGCTTATTATCCAAGTAAAACACATTAATAAAGATTTTATAATTAAAGTCCTTATCGTTTTTTATTATAAACTTAAATTTTGGGGGGGTTAGATACGTATTCGACAATAGTGGCAAAGTCTTTTCATAGCTTTTAAGGAAAAGAATTTCTTATCGTTATACCCTACAAACTTTAGGAT
Source organism: Anisogramma anomala (assembly GCA_038502455.1). Lineage (NCBI taxonomy): Eukaryota > Fungi > Ascomycota > Sordariomycetes > Diaporthales > Gnomoniaceae > Anisogramma > Anisogramma anomala. Next base: position 476,136 of record JASMMZ010000003.1, read on the forward strand.
TTTATATAATTTGTTAATAGCTCAGTGGTTAAAACGCCGGTATATTTAACGTATTTCCAACTTCGTCAAGTTCAATACCATTTTTTTTTGGACCTTAAAGATCAAACTATAAATGGCGCTATTTAAAGGTGAGTAAAAACCTTTAGCCTTTTTTAACCAATTTGTTTACATTAACGTTTACATTAACGCCAAAGGTTTTTATATACTTGAAACAAAGTAGGAAAATGGTAAGGGGCTTAAAAATGTGAAACTTAATGTCTTTTATAATAATTTAAACTACCGTTATATCTAGTAACCATAATTATTCGCCTGTGCTAAAGTTAACTTTAACCTAATGCGTATTGTAACGATTAATCCTAGAAGCTATAATAATTTCCCTTTATAGTGTTATATATTCCGAATAACCCCCTACTAAGTACCTTGTCGCCTCTATATCTGGTATAATACCCTAAAATGTATAATCCGCGTACCAATTACGAAAGTTAAAGGTATATAAGGGGTTAAAGGTGTAATTAAGGTGAAGGTAAGGGTTTTCACCACCTAAACAGTATAAAAAGGTATAGTCTACTAATTTTTGGGTTGATATACCAGTGTTAATATTTTCGTAGTACTTAATTTACTAAGAGGTATTACTATTAATAAGTTCGTTTCTTTCGAAATTTATAATTTGGTTTAAATATTCCTATTTAAAAGTAATAAGGTTTGAAATATAATACATTACCTTTTTATTATTTCTCTCGGTGAAGAGGTGTCGAATCAACCAGTTACCAGTTTTACCACAAATCTAACATCTTTTGCGATTATTGCAACGATAGTGTTAGTGGTCAGCAGTTCCGCCTATATTTTATTAGCGCAAACGTAGGTACTATGTCTTATTCGAGGCCGAGGTCTATAGGTTAAACCTCAGGCGTTGTAGGCTTCCGTAATTGCAGTCAACGTAATTAATTACCGTAAGATCTTCTTTATTTACGTTAAGAAAATTGTCGCTTTAGGGGTACATACCTAGCAAATTTGGTATACATATCATTACGATGGCAAAAGAAGAACGTAACTAGCTAAAAAATCTTTCGCAGGTGGCATTTAGGCGTTGTAAAACGTATTTAAATTTATTAAAGCCCGTAATAATTACCCATACCTAGATACAAAGCATAGCTTTATTAACATATACCTGGCTAATTACTTTTTAATATAACATTAACTTATTAAGAATTTGGTTAAAGATATCCATGAGTAATCCCTTTTCTTTATTATCTAATTTTTAAACGTGACTGTATATAAGAGCTACGTTTTTTCCTTTTCAAGGTTGATAAGACTTTCAGCTAAAGTGAAATGAAATTTTATAGCGGTTTTGGCGTTAAATCCGTTTAGGCGTTATGCCGGGTCTTATAGACAGGTACGAATACGGTAGCCGTTCTCGTCGTAACGTAAACATAATCCGATGTTTTTACGGTGGGAGAGTTTCGCGTGATTAACCTAGGCGACGCGTCGTTTGGAAGCGATTCGGAAAGCGTTTAAGTTAATTATAATAATATCGACTTAGTTATCCCGAACAGGCGTATCGTTATCGTTATTTCCACCACAGGAAACGCTTCCGATAATAATAATCCCAGTATCATTGTAACGAATACGGAGATCATATAGGATTCCGTTGATAAGTTAAATGCGGGCGACCTATTTATTATAATTCGCCGATATGTCAAAAGGGAGTAACGTATTAATAAGTATATTATTAATAGCTTTTTTTAAGATAGCGGGTTAAACAACGGATTCCCTAGCTATATCATTAGCTTTTACGAGTAAGCTTCTCTAAACGTTAAAAATAACGTAAAATCATTTACGAACTTTTTAATCTATATTTATAAGCCGAGTAATAACTATTTTAACCGCGTTAAGATTGTTGTAGTAGGTGCGAAGTATAATTATAAAAACTTCGGAGTCGCTAATGCTGCTGTTTCCCCCATAGGCGTAGTAAAATTTTATAATAGTTTTCGCGAGGTTTTTTGACTATTAAAAGATAACGTAAAATTCATCTTCTTTATACCGAAAAACTTCCGGTTTCGACATAATTTACGTATTGAATTAACTTTCTATACCCGAAATCGTAATTTAATATCGGAAAACCGAACTGGCTAGTTGAAAGATTTTCGTTTAGGTTGTTAACTACTATTGAAAAAGGCTTTAATATCGAAGTCGAAGTTAAAAAATCATAAGTTATTATTATTTAGAAAGTTAACGCGGTTCTCGGTAAAAAACGGTATAAAAGTAACATCTTTTCTAGTATACGTAAGGGGAATTTCCTAGGGGGCAAATTAACTTAAGGATGTAGACGTGTAGACAGTTTCGAGGTGTCGAATTATGTTTGTTAAAACGTTTAACGAGTCGTAATTCCGTTTTTTAGGTGTAAAACATATTTTTGAGCGGTTTGGTTTCGCTTAACAGGTTTTGTACGTAGGAAGTGGGTACAGCTTTTGTATTAAGCCGTAAGGTAATCGTATTAAGCCGTTAAAGCGTTTTGAAACAGTTTCTTAACGCTTACATTAAGAAATTACTTCAAAATATAAGGTTTTCAATTAAATGAGTCGAAAGATAAAAATATAACCCTAAATTAGAGCCGTTAAAAATAGCTGAAATGCTGTCGGAAAGAGATTGAGGTTTATATATAAAGTGATTGAGGCTGGAGCTGTCGCTTAAAGTGGTCGGATTCTGTTTATAAACCTCGATAAAAAAGAATGAAAGAGAAGTTGCTGATAGGGAGCGGCTATAGAGCTAAGATAGTACAACCCTCTCTCCAGTCATATGACGTATAGAAGCGTGTTCCCAAGCGGCTTCCTCCCTGCTCTAAAGCATCGTAGGAACGTGTAGAACTACTCGGATTGGATTCCTGGTAATACTAGCCAGGCACTATCCTATAACAGGTAATTTTTGTAAAGATGTAATTATAAAAGTACAACCATCGATGTTATGTGTTATAAAGTCGGTACATAATAGTACATCTCTATTGATCTAGGTAAAAAAAATTTTCTTGTAACGATAGAACACTATTTGGCAAGGTAAATCCTCAATCAAGTATACGTCTTTTACGCACAAACAACAAGTTTCTAATTAGCTATAATGCGTTCTCGTATAAAGAAATCACTAAATCAATACCATATCTACATCATTCAAATAACATATTCCGCAACACCCGGTTTTAAAGACGCCGTTTAACATATTAGGAACGCTGCTTCGAAACCGCTGCAACCGCCGTACTCCGGCCCACCAACACTAATAACCTATCGCTTATTCCTACCTTTTTTTTCCCGCTCCCTTTACCCGCCGCCTCCATTGCTACACCCCCTTCTCTTCCTCTTCTTCCTTACCTCTTTACTTCTTCCACATTCTAAAAAATAGAAACAAAGGTCTTTTAAAGGTATAAACCTTACCCACTCGCCACGTATAGAAACCTCTTCTTTGACTTAACGTCGCTCTACCTCCATAAACATAATATTGCAAAACTACATCACGGTAGGTAACATTTTTCTCTTTTTATTATAACATGATAATCATGTTAAAAATGAGAGGGAAATATAGAAACAGATCCGCATCCTAAAAGCGCGACTCGCTAAAATACGTTACGAGTTCTCTCCAGTACACAAAGAGTTACAACAGCGTATTAAGGTATACTTTTTCGGCCTTTCGATAGATTCACTTTATATATTATACGTTACGTCTGCGACCGTAAATCAATCATTTAACTAGTGCAGCCTAAATGGGGATGCTTTATCTCATTATCACCGTTACAAACGAAACGATAATAGGTATACCCCTATACCAGTAGTGTTAAAGCTGTTCGCCGAAACCTTACTATATGCCTGCCATCTCCACCATTAATTACTTAATTTCTTGAAATGTAATCCGAAATTTGATGACTCGTTATATATTCTTTTAATATGTTATTCGATATTTCTTCAGTTAACATTTATTTTTGCAATACGTAAAATAAAACTGGAACCAATTTTTTTTAGGTATTTACCGGCGGCCGTCAGAGACGGTAACCGTTATTACTATTTTGCGGGAGGGCATATATCTATATTATGTAGGTCAGTTTTGCAATGTTTTCGCTAGTCGTTTTAAAAAGGGCTACCACGCTTATCGCCTTTTGCCTAAAGACATGTAGTAAAAGGCGCAGAGGGTGCCTAAATCTTTTCATAACAACGATGCCGACAGCGACGTTAATGATAGTGGTGACGTTAGCAACGCAGACAGCAACAAAGAAGATGATAACGATAAGGCCGTTTCTGGCTCCGCTTTCTTCTCGCTGTTTGTAAACTCTTGACTGTCCTATTTTAATGTTTTACTAGTAAGATCGGCTTATATATAAGTATATGTATAATAACATTAAATTTTGAAAACTCGAAGTGTAAAATAGAAGATAAATATTAAAGATCAAGAGTGTTGATATCTTAGTAAAACAGTAAATAGAAAATTTCAAGAGCGATTTTATATTAGTAAAGCATCAAATGACTCATTTAAAAAGAGAATATAAAATGTTTAAGGCATAAAAATCAAAAATGAATGAGAGAGTATAAGGGAATACGCTTATTTGAGACTAGGTCATGCAACCTTTCTAGCGAAGCCAACGAAGAGAATGCTTATAAATACAATCATTTCCAATACGCCATTCGTGGCGCCTTTGGTTATTGTATCCACTGTATTTTATTTCCCATCGATCCATTTCATCTCTTCAATTTCGCAATATTCGTATGATTTAAGTAAGGCTATAATATCGATAATAAGGGGTTTTTGGTTTATAATGCCTAATTAAACGAAGTATTTATGAATGAAAAAAAATCTAGTAAGAACCACTAAAGGGAATGGTTTTAATCTAAAAATCGAAGTAATTATGCTAACTATTATCGTTATGTAATACCAAAGTCAAAACCTGTAACGATACCATAAAGTAAGAAAATAAAAACGCTTTATATGATCGATTTACATTTAATCAAACTCTAATAAATAAAATTACCATGTAAAATAAATCAGTTTTGGTCTAATATCTTGTTACCGATAACAAGTACGAACCTCAATTGAAAGCTATAATCGTTATTGTTGATAAATGAATGATTAGCAAAGATAAATTAATTTATTATGTAAATATCAAGGGCTATAAAACATAAACCACGTTTTAAGTTCCGTGGTTTCCATTCTGGGCGTTTATTTAACACTTTATATTCGTTATCAGAAGAATCTCTCCAACATTATATACTAATAGAAGGGTTGAACGGCGCTTTCCGTTGTGAAACTAATATCATCTAATCTTTGTATATGCGCAAATATTTGTACTCGTTAACCCGCTTTATGCTAATAAATTTTACAAAGGAAAATTTATCTAATCATATATTTTATATAAATCTAACAATGATTTTTCAAAGCGTAATTGTCTTAATATTCAAGCTAATCAATTCGTCCTCCCTCGGAGATATTTTAAGCTTCTCCAAGTTAGACTGTTATAGCTTCTTTTCTTTTGAGGCGAAAAAGTGCGTATTACATAAAATAAGTACATAATTAGTTTACATTCCAATAAGACGAAAACTCTTTAAATGCAACATCTAAACCAATACATAAAAGTAATTATTAAGTTTGTTATAATAATGCATTCTTTAAAATAACTTATGTAAGTGTTAAATTAGTATTCATTAGCATTAACGAAGGCATAAAGTAGTTCAAATATATGTAGAAACGTTTGAGTTGATAGTTTTTTGGGAACTTATAAGCAGGTAGGCGTAGATAGATCGTTTAAAGCGTTTTTAAAATTATATATATGCCTATGTAATATTTCTAAACTTAGAACGAATGAGATAGTAAGTGTTTAATAAGGTAGCAAACTATAAAGTCAATCGATTGCTTACTTATTGCAAAGTAGTTGATTAGGTTATAATATCTTTCTTTCTAGTATTATCGTACCTTTTAACCATCAGGCGACTGTTTTTATGAAGAGTTTTAGTTTGCATTTTCATCTTATAGATGAGTTGAGTATGGAAGATTTAGAAGTTTTCTTGAAATAATAGATGAAACCTCTTCAAAAGAAAAACGCTTTGTTCGATTAATATAAATATTTCGTTTTGAATTGACTCCTTAAAAGGGTTACTTGGAGTTATAATAATTTCTTTACGAAAAAGTTTGATATTTTACTCGCGGTTCGCCACCTCTTTCCTAGGTAAAGAAAATGTTTCAAATAAAGTTTTGAGTGTGACTTTCATTTTTCGAACCACGTGGACACACTTACCGTCGTAGTTTTGGTTTCGTTAGTTCGAGCTATTCATTTAGATAAAGTGGCAAAACTTTTAAAAAGGTATTCGAAGGTTGTATAGGTATTATTAAAGGGTTGTATACATTATTTTTAGAGTATTATAGTTATTTCTATTAGGCGATTTGTGCTTCAAATGCTTTATTATTAACCTTTTTCTTTTTATACCTTCTTACTATCATTTAGCAAAATAACTTAATACCGTATATTAAATTTACAAATATATTGTGTTTACTGATATATCTTATTTTTACAAGCTAATTTATCTTTCTATCGTCTTTTAAACTAAGGCCTCAGATTGTAACGGCAATTTCAGAACGTCTGATTTTTTTTGGGCGGTTCTTTTACAAAGCTTTAAATACATAGTGTTCATCTTTTAAGGAATGTAAAGCTTCCATAACTTTCTTTTCAACGTCTGTGTTCGTAAGATCCGTTTCTTTCTCATATTAATAAAAAAGGTAGTATAAAAGTAATCATAAGATTGGTAGTATTAAAAATAGATAGTTAAAAGGGTAGAAGGGCTATCTAGAGAATTCACGCCTCACGTAGGAGCTTATAAGATTTCACCCGGAGAGTAGCACTCTACCGTACACTTTTTTAATGCACATTCTGGAGTGAGGCACTCTATTCTAGACTTTGCAAAAGTTTAACTTACATCGAGACACGTTGTTATACACTCTGCATAAGTATAACCTACAGCGTAACCGCTTACAAAATATAGGGATATATATAATTATATCTATACAGGTAATTTCTTGTTCTTTGGTATGCTTCGTATTTGTAATCCAATAATCATAGTATAATTTAGTCTAGATTCTTCTTAGTTATTTAGTAGTAATATTATCTAATATAATTTCTCATTCAAGCTCCCAATTGATCGTTCCCATTACAATAATGATTATATAGTATAATTTATTTTAATTTTTAATCAATTTAGGTGGCAATATTATCACAATTGGTAACAGTAATGTTATCAACTTTAAAGGGTCGGTAGGAAAGGTTATTGATCCCTCAAAGGTAATAATGATACATATTTAATGATCCGTTATCAAGTATTTTAGTGTTAATATAAAAAATACATCGGTATTAAATTAAATAAAAACATTTATCTTTTAATAATGCGTTTCTATCGTTCATGTAAACCCTTAATCAGCGATTTAGATATTATATTTAACCAACCACTCGTTTTTGATTAACTATTTGGGCCGCTGGTATCGGTTACTTTCTGAACTAATAATATATCGTAACCGCATCTTTAACAAGTAACGTGTAGAAAATACATTTTAACGGTACCATTTAATTAGTTAATGTAAGTATGAGGAGACCGCCGTTTTCGTCGCCTACCACCCGCCTAATACTAGCACCGTTAGCTTTGGCAGTATGTTTTTCATTTCGGCCTTTCTTTCTTTTCCCGACACCGCCACCGACCAAGCTAATACCCTTTTTCCTCTTTTTTTCTCGCCTGCTGCCACCACCAACTAAGCTGTTATTCTCCCCATTTTTTCTTCCTCCTCCCTTTTTTCTTTCCCCCTCTCCCCCTCCCCTCTTTTCCACACTCCTTAAAGGAATAATCGAAAGGATTTTAAGGTTATTAACCTTATTTTTTTTCCGTAAGTAAAAACCTTATTACTCACGACGACTTTTCATCACCATAAGAGTAATATCATCGAGTTATAGTAAGATTCGTATCATTTATACTCCCTTTAACTTATGTTATACTAATCTTTTTATGAATAAAGCCGAAACCATGAAACGCGTCCGCCTTTTCAAGTTACGGCTCGCGAAGGTACATCGTGAAGGCTTTTTATCATGTAAAACGCTAAAACGACATACTTGGATTCGTGTTCCCAAGCCACTAATAAATATGCTTTACATATTTTACGTTACTTCAGCCGCTACAGAAAAGTTTATTAACGATTACCGTTGAAATAGGGGTGTATTGGCCCGTTACTACCGTTACAAACAGATGAATAATAGATACGCGCCTATTATAGTAATCTTAAGATCGTAGGCCAAGAATCTAATACGCGCCTTTTGTTTCTGTAGTAAATGACTTTTTTACAATTCTCAATCCTAATAGCGACTGATTATTATTTACTATTTCAATACCTTATTTGAATCTTCGTGTTAAAAAAAATATTCTTGTACTATTAAAAATAAGTTAAGTTTAATGAATATTAGGTGTTAATTGATGGCCTAACAGGATTTCAACCATTATTACCGCCAAAGAACGGGCTTATGTATATATTACGTAAGCTAGTTCGATGAAATAATCAAGCGTCGTTGTGATAAGAGTTAAAACTACCTGTGCTCTTTATCTAAGGTTATATAGCTCAAGGCACGGGGCTATACTTTCGACGGCGACATCGATAACGGCGTTAATAGTGGTAGTAGTAGTAACGCTAGTAACGAGGGCAGCGACGACGGCAATGGCGATGGAGACGATGGTAGTAAGGATGGGAAAGAAGGGAAAAAAAGACGTAGCCTTCGCTTTCCCCTCGCCTTTCGGCAGTAATTAACTACCCTTTTTTTATTTTTACTAGCTCATCTGTCATTAATAAAGTAAGTTTCACGCTGATAAAATTACTATTTAAAAAACAACGGTAATGTAAGTAATCAATACTGAAGGTAAACAATGGAAATATTGCAGTAAAAAAATGAAGACTAAAAATGAAAATTCATAATATATTAAAGGCGTTGTAAATGAATAATTTTAAGCAAAAATAATACATTCAAAGCGTTTTAAATATGCAATTTAAATGGAAAGTAACAAATATAACATGTAAAATGATTAATGAAGTTAAAATCGTGGAACCTCTATGATAATATTAACGAAGAATGTAATTGAAAATAAAAGCGCCTTAATAACTTTATTCGGGGCGCTTTTAATTATCGTATCCGCCGGGTTTAATATTTCGTTCATTTACCTTGTCTTTTCAATTTAAAGACGCTTATACGATTCGAGCAAGGTTATAATATCTATTATAAGGCGATTTTCGTTCGTAATGCGGAGTTAAATGAAGTATTTGTAAAGGGAAAGGGAGTCGGTATAAATTACCAGAGTAAAGGGTTTTAAATTAATGTTTAAAATAATTATACAAACTGTTATCGCTATAATAATATCGAAGTCAAATCCTTCAACTATACCATAAATTTTAGAGGTTAAAACTCTTCAAGTAACCAGTTTATATTTCGTGAAGATTTTATGAAAATCTTTATCATAAAGCATTAATTCGCTTCGAATCTATCTTTCGTTATTAAAAATAAGTATTGATCCTATTTACGAATTTTAATCCGTATTATTCTCGAAGGATCTCTTGGTAAAAAATAAATGATTTGTTATATATATATATAACGGTATAGAGCATAACCTGCGTTTAGTAATACTTATTTATTATGCTAGACGTTTATTAAACGTATTTAATATATTATTCGACTCGTTTTTTTGACATTATGTAACGATAAAAAAGTTAAATACCTCTATCCATTATGCGACCGATATAACCAAAGTTTTTTATATATGTTGATATTTGAATTTGTTAACATGTTTTGTACTTATTTGGTTAATATATGTAAGTTGACTTAATTTTTTTATAATGTTTAAAATTTCCTTTTCAAGCGTTATTATTATACTATTCAAATTAATTAGGCGATTCTTTGCTAAGCATACTTTAGGTTTCATTTTAAAACCGGTCTTTTAGAATTTTCTCTTTTTGAAATCGAAAAAAACATACTATATAATTTGAAAGTACAGTCCGTTTTTATTCAAAAAATTGCAAATCATTTGAAAGTTGTTGTTAAAACTAATACGAATAAGTCGAGGGTTGAGTTGTTATTTTGAGGCTCGCTTTATAATACTTTTGGTAGGTATTATACCAGTATATTTTAACTTTAACACAGCTGTAAAATAGGTTTGAAATATGTTGGATCGTTCTAAGTAAACAGTAATTTCAGATTCTTACAGGTATATATGCTTAAATACGTCTTTTAAAATAATTTTCTCATTGTATATAAGGTAATATAATCTTTCAAAGATTGAACCGATGGGCGTAAGAAGTGCATAAAGAGGCGAAAAATGTTAAAATTAAACGATAGCTTACTTGTCACAAAGTATGCGGTTAGGTTATTCTATCTTTTTTTAAAAATATTATCGTATCCTTAAAATATAAAGTGACTTTTTTTTATAAGTCTTTTCGGTCTTATATTTTACGTTATAGAAATGACCAGTGGAAAACATCTTATAAATATGGTCAATTGCTGGGTTTAAACCTTTTGAAACGAAAGACGTTTTGTTGGATTAAATCGGATATTTCCTTGTGGGTTAACCATTTAAAAAGGCTATCTAGAGCTGTAATAATACCCTTATTGCGGAGTTTTATACTGAACATACAGTCCACCATTTCCTTTTCAATAATAAAGAAGTTTGCGATAAAGGTTTTAACGCGTTTTTTTATTTGTCACGTCAAGCGAATGCCTTCGGCAGCGTGGTACCGGTTTATCTTACATAAAGTAACCGGCTTTATAAGGCGGTATAGATTGTAAAGAGGTATTCTAAAAGTGTATGGGTTTTGGAGCAGGTACACATTCGTTATTATAAAAGTGGTTTAAATGGTGATATGATTCGGATTACGCTTTCGGAATCTTATCGTTTTCCTTTTTCTTTCTATACTCTTGTATTACTGTTTGATGAAATGGACTCATAATATAAAGTAAATTTACAAATATATCGTAGCCTTAAAACCCGTTAATTCTCCAAAGTCTAATCTAATCGTCTTTCTTTAACAAATTAGGAATTTGATCTATAGTAGTAGATTAAAAATGACTGTTTTTTACGGGCATGTTTTTATTACTGTAGTTTTAGAAATATTATTTCTAGCTAGTAAAAAACGTTAATCTATTATAATCTTTGCTATAACATTTGATTTTCACACTGTTACCGTTAATAGAACGTCACTTGTATAAACTGTGAGATAAAAACCAAGGACAAATAATATTTATATTAGGCTATTCGGCCGAAAATATTGTTTACGGCATGTACTGTCATTTATAAGATTAATTTCTTAGTACTCATACTATTGAATTCCTTAAACACTACCGTATACGTTTTTTTGAACATTTATTAATATCATTCGTACTTTCTGATACACTAAACGGACTTTACTGGTATTTACCTATACTTACCTCCGGTAATCTTAACTTTGGTTCGCTTTTTAGTCGAGTCAAAAACTATACCTACATAGTGGTTAATCTAGCACGAAGGTTTAAAGTAAACGTTTATCAAATGATTACCAAGGGCATCTCAGTATTCTATAAAGAAAGCGCTTCGTGTAACTTTCACAGACTAAAACAATATTATTATATGGATTACATACAAAATAAACTACCAGTTAAAATACATTATACCTATAATAACTTCGTAGTCAATGTTAACGTTATTCTAAACGCGGAAATTAAATCGCCGCGGGGCTTTCGAATACAATTAATACTCGTAACAGAACTCTAAGATAGCCTTTAAGCCTTTGTCTCCATATTTATATAACCTATTACAAAAAGTAATCGCAAAAACCACTTCGCAACCAGATATCCAAATCGGTGGTATATCATCCGTAATTTTCATTGCATTAAGTAAACGATTTTGATTCAACTTGCCCTGGGGGAAAACAAAATATATTTAAACCTTAAGCGAAACAATACTGATATACCATCTGAAACACAAACTAATTGATTAGTCTTATTTTGAACCGTAATTCCGAACTTATTTATATTAACAAATAATCACAAAAAAAGCGCTTTAAAGTTTATTACAATAAATTTAATCAGCTAGAATCCTGTATTCAATACAATTATACCGAATGATAACGCCCTACAAATTTCAAAAAAAAAAAAAAAGACGTTCAAGTATTCTCCTATTTTATCGAACTCAAGTTTATTAACCTTCTCCGCGAAAACGGTTAATTTTTTTTTTCCAGCGGTCGAAATTTTTATAACACTGGTATTTGATGTAATTCCTTAAAACTGGTTTCCATATCTACTAAATAGTGTAAATTACTACGTTATAAAGGTGTCTAATACCCTGATCTTGCTATTTAGGCCTCTGTTATATAGAAATAAGGCATTTTATAGGGTTTTAAATACTCGTTGATTTGTTTCTTTATTTCAAATCATTACTAAAGTCTCGTTGTTTTTTTTCGAATCGTCCTCTTTAAGGATGTATTCGTGAAGGTAATTAGCGAAATCCTCGTTTACTCCCTTGCTATCGGCTACATTCGTTGCAAAATTAGCTTTCGTCGAATATTTGCAGCCTAAATTTATCATTTAACACGAATCTACCGATTTACCTAATGATTAGTTTATTAACAATCGACTTTATTACATATTATATATTCTTTTCAAAAATCTATAAAACTTCATATAATTTTGCGTAGGTATTGTTGTTTACCAGGTAAGATTTATATTTAGCTACAGAGGCATTCCTATTAGTAATTATTTTATCTTCAGTTTCCCAAACTCCCTTCTTATTATTTGTCGTTTTTACAACGGTATTTGGGTTGTCCATATTCCTTATTACTTGGGTACACTTTCAATCGTCAATTCAAACCATAGTAAATCATTTCAATAAAGTCTGCTTTCGTAACTTATGTGCTTTCATCCTTAGTTCTCGAGGTTATAAATGTTAATCTAAATTTTCATTAGCAGCGTATTAGGTTTCGAATAATGTTTTGAAGGTAGAATCAAAATCGTCAAATTTTTTTCTAATTGAAATAACGTAAAATTAAGGTTTAAATTTTCACAACATACTTTAATAAGTATTTAGATAAATAGTTTGTCTCTCTCGTATTTTGGTCTAAGAATAGCCTAATACTTTCGAGACTTTGCTAATAACGCAATCAACACTTTTAAAAGGGGTTTGAAAATATTTTTACATCAATTGCTAACAGATTCCTAAATAATACTTATCTAATCATTAACGTAAAGTTTATAATGAATTTTCGTTTTAAAATATATATTCAAAAATATATAACATTCCTTAAATCTTTCTAGCTACGTCAAGTAATCTACATATAGTTTTTAACTTATTTAGTTGATATACTAGCAAAAATCACGTTAAATTGAAAATGTTTCATCTTTAGGTTTTGGTAACGATTAAACATTACACGGATTTCATTAATAAAAACGTCGTAGAATTCGTTCTTATAATCTTCCTACTTATTCTATAACCTAGTAAAGTTCGTAAACTTTGTAAAATTACTCCTATTAGTAGGAAATTAGTATAGTAGGAAGTTGTAATAGAGGTTGTAATTTATAGGTATTAATCTGTAAGGCTCGTATTATCGTTTAACGCAGCTTATCTTATTTCTGTAAATGTCGTCTTCGTTATTCAAGGCATTTTTACAGCGGTTACAAAAGTCGTCAATGATATCTAATAAATTGTTTAGTTTATATCCCTCATTTAAATTAGGTTTGGATTCAGACCCATGTTCGACCCAAGTAATAAATTACCTTTATCTTATTATTTATTTATTTACTCAATTGTATTATCACCGGGCAATACATGCCGCGAAGCGGCGCACCAGCTGCTACTAAATATCCCTGTAGATACCGGTGGAAGGGGTTGTAACGTGCGCCAGTACATCCTCAGAGTGCCGTGGCTAGCCTACGCCACCTTGTTATGACCCAAGCACGTTGGCGGGTCAGGAAACAGGCCAGCATGTAGCTGAGCTACCGAGAGCCTGAAGTCCAACACATCAGGCAGAGAACATCTCTCGGTGAGCTTCAGTGAACACCGGTGAGCCTCAGTACTGAAGATGGTATGAAGGCCATAGGATATAAGGACACGGCCATCACCACATAGATAGTATTTCCTTCATAGCTCTTCAGTTGTCAATCTAAGTATTCAGTCTTAGTATATTCTGAATAGCCTCACAGCTTTTGATCATTACTTGCACGGTTGCGATATTATTCACTCAGCACCTCTGCTACCTTCTTGATAGCATAAACCCTCTGACACCTTCTATAAACTCACGGGTATTTAGTGTGATCATTACAAACCTCTCTAATCAAAACCTTAGGGTGCCCCGAAGTTTAGAGACCCGTAGACGTGTAAACTGCAGCCCTAGTCGAGCTAGGTAACGCGGCTGTCTCAGTTACCGCCTAGCGCCTAATCGCACCGAGGATACGATTAGTTCTGGTCCCTTGAAAAAGGAATCCTATAAAGCCAGAAAGGCGTGGTAGAAGCCCCTAAAATGGGAATTTATAGGAAACGCGTATAAACATGCGTACGCATTAAAGAAAGGTTCCAATCTACTAGGGGACCCTTTATACAAACGCATTAATTTATATACTGTTACCTCATATAGAAAACCCCTCATTTTTAACATGATCCTTAAACTTAAACTTGATGGCGATAGTGTCAGCCGGCGGTATTTATACGTATTCGTCGACGGAGGTAAAATGTAGCCGTTGCTGTCGTGCGTTAAACGCGGCCTTATAAAGCTATAATTCAACTGCGTGTATTTTCAGAAAAACCGTTGGTAATGTGGGCGAAATCCCAGAAAAATCTAGGGTTTGCGAGGATCATTTTCATATAGGTATCAAGTACCCTCTCGTCTAGTGTTTTTTAAGGAGCCTTTAGCTACTATTTTCAAACCTTGAATAAAACCAGGTACTAGACTAAGTAAGATACGTTAAGTTAGCTATTACAACTGTAATACCTCTCTTTTGCCTCAAAAGATTAAAACTTTCGAAAATACAAGGCGAAGTTACCGTGCCCGTATTTTATCGTAAGGAAACGATATAAATAGGGCCGTAATAACGGTACCGAAGGCGGGAGGACGCCGGATCCAGCGGATGTGACGAATTCGGTTTAGGCGTAGTCGTATGCATAACGCTCCAACGCCTATATTAAGGACATAGCTTAGCCTCCTTTTAAATATACAATTCCCTTTTTATAACTTTAAAGCTAAATCTTAATAACGATTTTACCCCTTTCGTAAAGGGTTGATCGTTGTTTTCGTAAAAGTGAGGGGGAGGGATTTGGCTCTTATATTAGCGAGCCTATTCACGGCCTCGTTTTCGGCGATTCCTATGTACTTTAGGCTTTATCTAACCTTTATACAGTCCGATCACGATTAGATTATCGCGTAGAATCCTCGAAAAGCCTATTGGATATAAGTGGCGGGATTTCCAGTCAGGCTTTAGATTATGGAGGTATTATTTACATATACCATTATTTTTGGGGGGGTATTACGCGAAACCGTTTTAAGGCTTCAGAAAGCGCTGATAAACTTCACGTTAAAGACGTATGTATTATGGTTTAAACCGCTAAAACCCTTTATAATTATGCGCTTATTCCGATATATTACGTACTCGTATGCGACATATTGCCTATTTTTGACGAATTACTCGAAGTTATCGGTAAATATTATAATATAGTAACGGTTTAAGTTCACTAATTGAATTTACAAGGTTAGGGTTATATCTTTTTTGGTTAGTTTACCGGTAGAATCGACAAAGAACCTAAGAGTAAATCGTAAAACAAGTAGAAAAAGTCGAATTTTTTTTTAAAAAAAAAAAGCTTTAACCTCGAAAAGACGTGGGCGAATACGTGTATTTGTTGGCTTAGGTCTTTATGACGGTGGAGGGAGATCGATAAGATTGTTTCGGATAATATAGGTTGGTCGGACGTAAAGTCGAAAAACCTTTTTAGGAGCCGTAACGCTGTATATAGCCCCCTTTTTATCGGTTAACGTAAATATAAAGGTAAAGGTCCCACTCTTTATGGCCTTCGTTATGGGGATCGTATATATTCGTTATACGAATGCGTGCCTAACGTTAAGGGTTTTTTAAATGGTAAGCGAAGCGAAGTCTTTATTATTTTTAAACGACCTTATTAAAAGGCAGACCAACGTTTCGTAAGGTGATAATATTTTTCGTGATCCTATATAACAATTAATAACGTCGTAACTTATCTTTGAAACCCCTTCTACCCGCCTCCAAAATACCAACTTTTAAAGTAAAAAGTAAGTATAAATACGATCGCGGTAATAATTTTCGTACGTAAAAAGTATGGTAAGGGCCCGTATTTTATACGTAAAAGCCCTTTTTAATACCGAACGACTTTTGAAGCTTTCGTTACCTGTTTCCCGATATATACTCTTTTTAAAAGGATGCGGTCGAATTAAAACCTTAATTATCGTATACCTTATAATTTTATATGTCGCGAGAGTTTTGTAATCGGGTTGATCGGGTTTATATTGGTAAAAATGGAGGGATTCCCCCGTTAAACGAGGTTTGTAGGACTTTGGTACCCGGTAGTATATAATAGTTCCAACTTTTCCAAAATAAAAACCAGTCGGTTACTTTTTGCCTACACGTTCGCCTCCTATACGCTAATCTCGAAGCTTACGACGTTTAACCTTAGGAATACTGTGGCTTGTAATAAAAAAACGTTGTTGACGTAAATGAAAACTCGGTTGATATAATATTAAGTAAAGTCCAATATATAAATTATATGAAATACCATAAAAAGGGATAATTTTCATAGTGTTTCGTCATTAAAATTTAAAAACCCCGTAATCTTCGTTTAATACCATACTTTTATTACATTTTTGGTTAAAAAGCGTTTAATTAAAGTAAATAAGTTTTGGTAAAACCTTATACGTAGTATTTTATGAATTAACTAGTTATAAAGTAAAGTATCGAAAGCTTTTTATAATTTTTGAAAAAGATAAACGTAACTTTATCGTTAATTAGAGTAAACTTTATATCGTAGATTAAAGCCATAATTAAATAGGTAGCGGATCGTTTGGGTATTACTCCTTTGTGTTAGTCGCTAACTATACCCCATATAATTAAATATTAAGAAATATTACTTTTCACGATAAGTTTCAACCCTTTAAAGTATATCGGGATTAGTACGATTCATTTTTAGAAACATGGTTGTAATAGGTTCCGATCCCCTAATTTATGTATTATTGAAACTCTCGACTGTTTTTATATTTACGGAAAAAACTTTAAGCAAAAGTAATTGTTGTAAAATATGCAAAACAATTACGCGAAATATTTCTAATAGGCCTTAAAAAATTGTACCATTATATCATTAAGCCTAGACAACGTATTTCGAACGTTTATAATATTGCCTTACACCTTTTCGTTAAATATATTAAACCCCTTCGAAACCGTATATTCGGATACTTTTTTGTCGTTTAAATGGTTGTCAACCAGATCTTGAATATTTAAAAATCTTTTTAAGATATTATCCCGTAATATTAAATATTATTAATACTCTTCTAAAATATATGAGCTGTTTACATTAAGGGGGGGGACCCGAAGTGAAAAGGGGGGTTTATATACGTTAATAATGCTATATATTTGAAAGAAGTCGGCGGCCCAATTAAATTCAAATTTTTATCAGTTAGCCCATACCTTACGTACTTTAATTCGGAAACTCTTACGTTCAATGAATCTAGCTCTTCAAGGCTAGTTTTCTTTCGTTTTCTTTTTATAATACAGAAATCGATTTAACTTAAAGTTTTATTATTTTGTAACTTTAACCTATATCTTAATAGATTCTTCGACTGTATAAAGGGCTTTTACGTATAGTTGTGCAAAGATTTTTGCTTAGTTGTATATTCTGATTTCGTTTATTACATTCGTAGCATTAGGTAAAAAGGTTATGTTAATACCAATTAAGTTTTTAAACCTGAAAAGTCTGGCCTTAACAACATTGATTCGAGGTATTGGAATAAACAAAAACTTACGAGTTAAAAAAAGTTACAAATAAAACCTTATAATTGGACCTATTATTTAGGTTAGAACGGATGACTATAATGTCCCTAGTAATATTAGTAAATGCAAGATCTAGGATACATTTTAAACGTTGCGTAAACACTTTCACACTACTATTGAAATGTATGCTAGTAGTAAGTGTTTATGTATTTAGGGTTTGTCTTTCGCGGGCGTCATTTTACATCGGTTTCACGCGGTTATATAAGAGTTCAAATTCGCGTTTTATGATAATTTAAAGCCCTTGTTTTTAATTATATACTTCCAAAAGAACGTCTTTGGTAAACTAATTATTATAAACATCAATAATATTAATCCCGTTAACGCGTAATTATAACAAATCTTTATTAGCTCTCGGTTTTAAGTACGTAGCGGTAAGTAATGCCCTTTTTCAGACGTAGGTAAAAACCCGAGGTCGAACGTTAAGTAGTAATTTACACCGTATTTTTTTAGATGGAGGTGAAGCTTTTTTAGTCGCAAACCGGTGAAAAGAGATTGTACGTTAGTTAAATTTGTATAGATCCGTACTTATTATTATTTTCTGTATTAAGGCTTTTATATATTATTTATATTAATACTTCCGTTATTATAACTTATAAGTAATGTTTAGTATATAATTGTTACCTTATCTATGTCAATCTAGATAAGCATAAATTTTGTATTTGTTATTGACTCTCGTTTCCACATAGTTATTTTGTGTATTTCCGTAACGGTCGTACTTAGTATTGAAAGTTGTTTGAAGGAGTCAAGTCCTTATATATGGTAATATAAGAGTTCGGCGCGTCGTTCCATTATATCAAGTCTGAGGAGCTAGCTTACATAGTATTAGTATTTAAAAGCGTTGGGAAATCAAACTCGGATATAAACGTATTCTAATTTAAAGTAGGTAACTTAATATCTTCGGGGAGATTGGTAATAATTGTTTATAAAGTTTAGGCTTATATAGTTAAAGGTTTGGTAGTATTATACTTTGTTTTTCTAGCTTTAAATAAAAGGTGTTTTATAACACGTAACCTAAAGTTTACAACCTATTTAATTTAATTACCTACGAACCAAGTGTCAGGATTTTTAAATGTAGGCTGTTTTTGGATTATGGTTGTTGTAATAGGGATTTCAAGGCTTCTAATCGTGGTATTTTGTAATATAGTATCGTTTTAGGCGTCTTTAAACTCGCCGTTTCCAATTCGCGTAAGGATCAAAAAGATCAAGTTACGTAATATATTGGTATTAGGAGGCGGAGTTATTTGATTACTGACTTCTTAACCAAATATAGAAAGAGTAGGTCGTATTACCTTTTTATTGCCGAAGTATTATCGAAAATAAGTATAATAGGGTTCTAACTCACTACCCTTTTTTGTCGAGTGAAAAGTGTTTTCCGTAAGTTTAGTTACGGTAAAACCGATATTGATCGAAGTATTCGTTTCCACTTTAATGTTATACCGGGTTTACCTAAGGAATTTAAATTTTTAAGATGGTGTTTTACCACGCGTATATATTTTCCCCATTTCTTTTAGAGCCGTCATATCGTTATTATATTCCGAGGGAAAAGATTCGTAACAGTTGTAGTATTACGAAATCGCTATATACGCCCCGGAAACGTAGGTTTGAACAAATATCGAATAATTAGGGTATCGAATTAGCCGGACATATCGTGTATTAATATACCAGTTTAGTCACCTACTCTTACAAAATTGTAACCAGTATTGTTGAAATATTGTACGAGCTTTTTATTTGATTTTAAAAAGGGGGAAGGACTTGACGTGCCGAAAAAAAAATATTTAGGTAGTAAGGCTTATATATACTTTTTAATCGTAAACTGATAAGTGAGTGTTAATTGGCGTAACTTTATCTTACATAACAATTTCTTTTTCAATTACTTTCGGAACCTCGATTGAGGTGTTTTCAAAGGGTGTATAAATAACGCGAAAGACCCTTTTAAGTACGTCTGTATATTAAGTTTCGTACAATGTAACGAAAGTATTACAGAAAAAAATATAGTACCGCTGGTAAAGGTTTTTCCGAAAAAAAAGCTTATTTTTAGTTATTGTTTCAGCGTATTATTAATACCTTATACGAGTTTTATTTACCAACTTAATAATGAACGGGTTGAATTATACCCTTTTTACTAAAGTATATAGGAGGGAAAACCTTTCGACTATACTTTTAAAACCTTGATAAACCTTAATAAGGATCCGTAAATCTACTTTTTCCGTTACCTTTTAAAATATAGTATGTTATTTGGGGTAAAACTTCGACTTATTTAAAACCAGACTTTGGCGTTTTTTCGTAAACGTAAATAAAGCTTGCGGTGTTAGGAAGACCGGAATCCTATTTCTCCTTATTACCATAACCTACGTGATATTTGTATTTGTTGCGGGTAAAACGATGTGATTAATTCCTTTACAAGTTATAATCATGAGTAAAGTTAAAGTCATTGTAAAGTCGGTAGAAAGAGGGGTTCGGATAAACTTTCGAGGTTTTTTTCGAATTGAGTTTACTAAAATATGGGATCATTTTACCAAAAATATATTTCCCATAATCCGCGTCTTTAAACCCTTCTTGGCTAGGTGTTCCATGGCGTACGTTACGATACGTAACGTCAACGCCCGATATTCGGTAAATTTAAACCCGTTATAACGAGTAAACAAAACATTAATAGCTTATTTATACGCCGTATAAACGGATTTACGGACTTCGAGGTCGCGCCTTTATATAGCTAATACCTTATGTAAAGATTCAACCTTAAAGCCTAAGAATAGATACATAGTAACGTCCTTTTTCGCCGAAGGCGATCCAGTTATCTAACTCTTGTATTAAGACCCTTAAAAAGTCTGAGAAGATCGGGTATTCTTTGCAGGCGTATCGTTAGTGCGCGTGGTCGGTTTGGTTCCTCTGATGGTAGCCATAAATAGAGCTATTGGAGAATTTTTCCTGTGATGTTAAGATATCGTATAAGCGTCCGGTGGCGGCACTGACAAATATAGGATCCGCCCATAAATTTTTCGGGGGGGATAAGATAATTTTTATAACCTTTTATCCTCTTTCATTTATTCCTTATATTCTGTCTGCCTTTCACGGAGTATGGTCAATATTCCTAGAAGTTTCAAACTTTATGTACGTGAAGTATTTTAAGATTTTTTTCATATTTCTTTAATAATATATTTCTTACGTTCCGCCAACCAATATCCTCTTATAAATCTTACTTGTAATACTTTTTTATATTTTTAGTTTGACAATTCGTTGAGTTAGGCCATAATGAACAAGGCTTTTTTAATGCGGCATTTTCTACTACCTATGATATGAATTTCTCCTCTTTTTAATTGTACTTGTAAAAATTTCAAAATGGAATTATGAATCGTATACCAAATTTCTAACTTCCACCTGAAAAACCCTTTCAGGAAATTATCAATCATTTCTAAGCTTAGGCCTTTTCTTCCCAATAACGATAAAATACGTTTGTAACGTACGTATTTGCCGCCCAAACGTCTAAGTTTTTCGCCGGTACTTGAATAATATTATCCTCCATATTTAGGTTAAAAAACTACAAAATGCTTTTTTAAAGCGTTGAATTCTAAAAAAAAATCCATGTATTTGCTGTATTTATCTATTCTCGTTGCATATTACGCTATAAAAGCGAAGATATTGTATTATAAAGGGCTAATGTAAAAAGGTGAATGAACGGGGTTATCTATATGCTTAGGATAATCTATTTTAAAAGACCTCCGAACGGTTTATCATAGTGCATAATATGAAAATTAAATATCAATTCAATACGGCGAAGCTGTCTAACTAATATCGCTTACTCATTTTAATGAATGTAAATTAAGCGTAACTATAAAATGTTAAAACGTTTTGAACTAATTGTTTAACGCTTTGTAAACTCGATACTAATAAAGTATCTCATAAATTAAAATACTGTAAAAAATAATTCAAATAAGCGGTATAGTATTAAGAGAACGAGTGAAAATTGCACAAGGTGGAGTAAATGATAAAAGAACAGTAAAGGCATATTTTTCCAAGTTAACATAATATGTAAAAACGAGTGATGATAGTATGGTACGAGGTTCGAATGCAATGTTCAATGCTTGTAAAATATGTTAGAGCGCTTCGAAAAGTGCTTTTAAGGCCTAGAGTAATTGTAAATACGCTATAAAAGTTGTGTTTTGGACGCTCCCGGAGTATTGAACGGTTTTAATGCTGCGTTGAATACTCTTTAAGGTTACGTGAACGTTTTTAAAGTTATTTGAAAATAAATCCCAACAAAGGGTTCTGAATTTTGATGAATTACATAACTCATGAGTAATGGGACTCTTTCCAAAAAGCATCCGGATACCTCTAAAGCGCTAACCTAATTAAAAAATAGAGTAACGGGGCTTCTAATAGTCAAACGGCACCAACCGAATCAATAATTTCGTACTAAAGTGTTTTTTTTTAAGTCACTTTGCTTTATTGCTTTTCAACACTTCCGTGTATTTATTATAAAGCGTAGTATTAAGATACGAAGTAGTTGGAACCATTATAATATCCCTTTATCAGTATTTGATTAGGGTTCATCTTTTCTTTCCCAAGATATTTATAATCGACCTAATTAGTTACTAATTAGTATTAGCAAGGTTTATTACCTTTTTACGTTAAAGTAAAAGGTAGTAAAAGATTAATCGTAAAATTGGTAGTATTAAGGATAAATAGTTAAAAAGGGAGAAGGGGCATCCGAAGAGTACACATTTCAAGTGAAAGTTTATAAGCTCTCGTTCAAAGCGTGGCACTCTACTATGCACTCTGACAATACCCCTTTTGGAACGTAGCACTCTACTGTAAACTCTAACAATGTCCCTTCTGGAGCGTGACACACTATCATACACTTTTCGAGAGTGAACTTTGTAGTGTAACATATTGTCGTGTACTATGTAAGAGTGCTCCTTGCATTGTGACCGCTTACTCACTATAGGGATTAATATAATCATATCTACAGTTTATTTTCTAACCTACGAATGGTACTAATACTGAATTCGTATGAATTTTCAGGTAATGACGGAATATATGTAGTACAGAAATGATTCCAATTAAATTAAAAGTGTTATTTACAACTTTTATAGCTATTTATACAATTTATTCCGTTGTATTTATTATTTTTAATTCCTTTGATAGTACTATATATACTCTTTTCAGCGGTTCGTAGTACCTTTTATATTTGTCGATACCCTAAGACGCCTTTACTATTATTTATCTATACTCTCTTTCAGCTATCTTAACCTCAATTTATCATTCGTTCTAAT
This sequence comes from Anisogramma anomala, assembly GCA_038502455.1. Taxonomy (NCBI): domain Eukaryota; kingdom Fungi; phylum Ascomycota; class Sordariomycetes; order Diaporthales; family Gnomoniaceae; genus Anisogramma; species Anisogramma anomala. Next base: position 499,482 of record JASMMZ010000003.1, read on the forward strand.
TGAAAGCGGTGTCTATATCGTAGGTGATTGAGTTCAGAGGCTTAAAATAGACCTTTATTTATAATTTTATCAAAGCATTTTATTCATCCGTTACGATTTTGTTTCACGTAAATTTAACGTTTAAGAATAAATTTAAAGGGTCGATCATATAAAAAATAAGTTTCCGATTTAAATATATGATATCGATAATAACCTTATAATTTAAGTTAATATCGTTTTATAGGGGGAATTTCAATTCTCGTAAGGCTTGTAAGTGTAGTTGTTATTTTTGTTACAAATTCTTTGTAACCTCGAAGAAAAACATACATTAGTATAGAATCTTATATGAAAAAGCCGTTAAAGAAGTTTTCCAGTCTTATGCACGAACCATCGGTATAATATACATAATTTAAGTTGTATTGATTATATTACTTCGATTATACGTATTTTAGGAAAATATCAAAGTTATATAGAGTTAAACAAACCGTATAAATATATTGTTCGAATTGTGGACGAATTAGTTTTTCGTTTTCCGTACCTCGATACCAAATTTATTTGATTCATTTAATGAAAATAGGAATAATATTTCAAATTTTCTTACATAATATTTAACCGATCTAAATCGTATGTTTACCATTATGATACTGAATAAAGACGCTATACTTTTGTTGAAGAAAACTTCGCGATGTAATTTTGTCCGATCGAGTTAAAAATTGGGAAATTTTGTCGCGTAAGCGCCGAATTGCCGTTTTCCGGCGGTCAAGATTTTTATCGCATCAGTATCTGGTATAACGTTTCAAAATCAGAAATTGTACCTATTATATAACGTGAATTGTAACGCTATATAAGCGTTTAATATGTTGCTATTACCTTTTAAAATTATTTTATGTAAAAATAAAACCTTCTGCAAACTTATTAATATCTGTTTATGTTGATAGAGCTTTAGACATTGCAACTTTGTCGATTCAATTGGTCGAAGTAACAGTAGTATTGCATGGTCAGATGGTGAATGTATTTTTCTAGGTGTGGCAGACCGCTAGCCGGTCTGCACTGTAATTTGTATGGCCAATTGCTTGGCTTATGCCCTAGTGTAAAGTGTAATATACTGTACTCGACTTACACCCAATGCGGTAAGTCCCTATAAAGTAATACACTCAATTTGTAGTATAGTCAACTTTACTATAAGTAAAGTTGATCTACTGCACTTTATGTAATACTATTTCCACACTGGCGGCTTTTTAGTTTGTACGCGTACGCCAGTATAGCTAACTAATCTTTTCCGGTTACCACTAAATTACCTTCTCATTAACTAGTCAGACTATTCTCAATTCTAGTTGATTTTTATACTAAATTGTATTCAATTGCATACAAATTAACTTTATTTAACCTTAATTACTCCATAGCCACAAAGTCCGAGTTTATTAACTTTTACAAAAAGTTTTTCCGTTACAAACCTTTTTAAACCTCCACTTTAACCGTGCTAATTAAACAAGTTACTATTATCAATCCCCTAACAGTCTTCTAGTTTGCCAGCATATCCTTATCCATTGTTACGCGATTTGGACTTTCTGGACAACTTATAAATGTAACCCTCGATACATATGGTTAGCGTATTATTGTTTTCAAACCTTTCCAAAAAAAATGGCATTGTTTTCGTTATGGTATTGGCGGGATTGTTTTTGCTATTGATTTATTGAAACTTTTCAATCTCCCTCCCTTCGTAAGTTTTACGAAATGCTATTACGTCGATTATTATATGTTTTTCGCTAATGGTTACGAGTTTTAAAATGCATTCGAAAAGGATTTTGAAGTCGGTATAAATTATCACCGGGATGAGGGGCATCTTTAACTGCTTAGTGATAATATTAAGGTTTTCCTACATTTTTATGCTTACTTTAAGGCCTGTTATTATCCCGTAAACCTCCGATACTAGCACGCTTCGTGTAATCCTTTTACATTCAATGAAGGTTTAGTAAATTAAGTTTCCGATAATACTAAACTGGTTTTCCAGCCTGTTTTCATTGACGAGGGTTATTAGGAAGCCATTCTGTAAAGAAAAATCGATGTTATTTGTAAAGGATCCCTCTGTAAAAACTTTTAGTTTAGCCCTTAATAGATCGATTGGAATTATATTAATCCCGCGGTCCAGGTTTTTTATCTAATACTTGAGCCTGTTATTTAACCAGTTAAAGTTCTTAATCGTTAGCTTTTGTGCTTACTTCGCGATGGATAAGTCTTATAATGCCTCCGATTGGTATAAAGTAGCGATATAGCTGCTATGAGCACATTATTTTAGGTACCGCTAGGCCTTGGCCGTATTAATCTTGTAAATTGTGGTTAAAACAATATCCTAGATCTTTTGGAGAAAGCCAAAGTTAACGTCAACACCAAGTATACGGATTAACGATTTTTAAAGTTAAATTGGCTACCATCTGTTAAATTTGTAACCGATTTGTAATTTCAGAATTTGGAGTTTTTAATCGCTTGTTATTTGAGTGTTATAAAGCTAGCCGTTCCGACGAAAAGGGTATCATTAATTCATATACCTACTATACCAAAGTCCTTTTTTTTGCGTCACTAGTAAATACAAGTCGTACGTTAAAGACATTATCGCCAGCAGGGATTTAAAGTAAGACTAATAAGTAAAGAACCAATAGACACCTGCTTTATCTAATCTATATAATGGCTTAATACACTGCATTACCATATCTAAAAGATAAATAATATGGAGTTCCTGTGGTAGTTTTAGTAATATGATCTGTAGTAAATCCGTTACTAACTATATATAGGTTTACGTTATATTAAGACTGTTAAGTTTAAACTCACCTTCCATTTTGATAAATAAACTTACTATGAAAAAGACAACTAAGCGTTAATTAATTTTTTTCAATAGTTAACTACTATATAAAGATTTATTTTTTATGTTTATGTCAGTATCCTCAAGCGATTGAAAGTGACTTTTCGTACGACCGCCTCGTGGTTTTACCCATAACTTCGTAAATAATCCTCGACTTGAAAATCGTATTGTTTAGGTTTTGAAAGTTGAAATTAGTTTTCGAAATGAATTATACCATCCCTCGAGTTAGTAAGCCGTTAATCTCAACCTTATCGTCTTCCTTAAAAGGTTTCTTAAAGGTTTTAATAATCCCCCACGTTCGGAGCTTTAATTCCAAGTTTTCGTTATCTTTTTTTTCCTATTTACCCAAGTAATATTTTAAATGCGGCCCGGTATGTAATCCTTCTCTTTAACGGCCTTCCTTTGCAGAAGTTGTTCACGTCGACGGAGTTCAATTAGCTTATCGATAACGGGTGGAGGAGGTTTGTATTAACTCAGTCGTTTAGCTTAAGGGCTTTTATCGTTAGTAACCTTAATATAAGGCTTAAGCTAGGTAGTTCGAAAGGATATAAAACCGTTAGAAATTTTAATAACTACTTCAGAGTTCGCGATACTTATTATCTTATACGGGTCCTCCTATTTACCCGGTTTCCGCTATACGAAGACTTTACTTTATTATGGTAAAACAAGTACGTCGATTGTTATAAGGCTGTTTTTAGTATTAAAGACATTATTAATATGGAGACGTGCCAATTCCTTCCTTAGTTCCCACATAGCTTTGCTGTAGGCTATGGTACGCTTTTAGATACTTATTAATGGTAAAGATTTACTCGTTATATATGGATACGTTCTAAAGACCAATAAAGTTAGTACATAGATGTTAAGGCTTACAATATCGTTTAGATCTTTTACTTCCATTTATAAACGTGCCTCCGTGTCCATAAAGCTACTTATCTCCAACATAAAGATATTATACGTTTGGCAAAGTTGGGTGTATGCTCTTTTAATCTTTCCAATACTTTATTAGGCTTTTATAAATACATATTTATACTGAATACCTATTATCTTAGCATCTTTTTAAAACTCCGCCACCGTAAAGTCGGTATCAGTATCGTAAACAATGACGTCAGATGGGTCTAAGTATGTGTTAATCTACAGTATCCTTAGCGTTTTCCGCGTATCCTTTACCGAAAGGGATTTTAGAAACTTAGCCTTGTAAAAAGAAATTGCGAAGTTAATAACGTAAAAAACAAGCTTATTGTCCAAGTAAAACACATTAATAAATATTTTGTAGTTAAAATCCTTATTGTTTTTAATGTAAACCTAAATCTCGGGGGGGGTTAGGCATACGTTTCGTAATAGTAATTAAACCTTTTAATGGGTTTTAGGGCAAAGTATTTCACATCGTTATGCCTTATAAACTTTAGGACATTATATAGTCTATTAAAGGCTAAATAGTTAAAACGCCAATGTATTTAATGTATCTATGCTCCGTTAAGTTTTATAATATTACTTTCAGACCATAAAAATAAAATTAGAAGTGCTCTCACTTAAAGGCAAGTGAAAACCTTTAGCTGTTTTTAACCAATTCGTCTGCGTTAACGTCAACATTAACGCTGAGAGTTTTTATATTTTCCAATTAAAGTAGGATAGAAGTAGGTGACTTAGGGATATGAAACGCAATTGCTTTTACAATAGTTTTAATTAACGTTATCCTTAGGAACGATTGTTATTCGCCTGGTCGAAAGCTAACTCTATCCTTGCTAACATCGTAATAATTGATCTTAGTAGTTATAGCGCTTTCCATTCGTAGCGTTACTTACTGAGAATGATCTTTTATTAAATACCTAATTAACTTTATATCTAGTATAATACCTTGAAACGTATAATTCAAGTAATAATCGAGAAGGTTAAAGGTGTATAATGGGTTAAGGGCTAAGTTAACGTAAATATAACAGTTTTTACCACCTAAACGGTAGGAAAAAACGTAGTCGACTATTCACTGTACCGCTTTAGAAATAGTATCTTCGTGTTACTTAATTTATTTGGGGGCGTTGACGTCGTCAATTGGTTCGTTGCCTTCAAAGTTTTCGATTTAATTTCAATAGTCCTGTTTAAAATTCGTGGGTTATTAGGCGTGGTATATTTCCTTCCTATTATTACATTCGGCGGAGGGGTTTCGCATGAACTGATAGCTAGACTTGCTATAAATCCAATATTTCTTGCCATTATCGCAACGATAGTGTTTACGGTTAACAGGCCCGCCTAAATCTTAGCCTTATTAATATTAACATAGCTGTTACCTCTATTTTGTGACTGATAGGCCGGACTTTAGGCGTTGTAGGCGCCTGTACTAACGGTTTATGTAATTAACTACCGTAAAAAAAAAATTACGTTAAGAAAGTTGATGGCTTAAGAGTATATACTAAACGAGTTGGATATACGCGTCATTAAAGTGGTAAACAAGGAGCGCAACTAGCTAAAAAAGCTTTTGTAAGTAATATTTAGACGTTATAGGGCGTATTCAAATTCGCTGACACCCGTAACCGCTGCCCATACTTATTCGCGAAGTGTAGCTTCGCTATCGTAGGCTTTTCCCATTACTTTTTAGAATAGTATTAACTTCTCAAGCATTTAATTAAAAACATTTATTAGTATTTCCTCCTTTTTCTTCTTCGCCATTATCGTAGTTTACTGCGTAATGGCCTAGTTGATTTAGTATTACGTAAGTTAAACGTCGTATTCGAAATGACTTTTTATAACATCGTAAATCTCGCAAAACGTGATAGTTTCAATAAAAAAAATTAGGTAATAGTCTTTAGCATGCCCTATAAGGATTTCGGGAAATAGTAAGTAAAAACCTAAAAAGGAAACCTTCATTCACTTGTAAATATTTAAAAAAAGGCATTATCTTAATGTTAAAGAGGTTATACAGCTTTTCATTATACTTTTTTACATTGTTTTAGATTTTGACGAAGTCCATAAGCAGCTTTTAATTAGTATTAACCATCTTAACAAGTCTGAAGAGAAAGTCGTGATAGTTATTCTAGCCTTAAATGGTATTTTCTAGTAGTTTAAACCTTGAAGTTTCTGAGGCACGGTGTTGGGAATAATTATTAGGCGCCTAGCCCGAGGGATAAAGTTTTATGGTAGGATCTGTAATAGGCTTTCGTGTATAGGTAAATATAAAGGGGAAATGTTTTTAAGGGGCTTGAAGTTTAAATTTCTATGGGGCGATGAGTATTTAAGGGTTTTAGAAAGCCTCATGTTCTTATTTAAAAAATTGGTGTATAGCGCTAACATTAATACCTCTGGCCGCGTTAGCGGCCTTTGTTTTACGCTCTTTACTATCGTTAAGGCCGTACTTCACGCTATCATATGGAGGTATTGGACTGCCGAATAAGTTAATAGATTCCTTATCCCTAACAATTAAAAAGGTTTAATTTAGTTCAGGATAAAGTAGAGGTCCCCTAAATCGCGTGTAAAGGCGGTAAGATTACTTAATATTCTTTTCATTTAATTATGTGTCTTAAAGGCGTTCTTAAAACTGGGCTAAGTCGAAAAGTTTTTGTACTAGCCTTATATTTCCCTGTAATGGTATATTTACTACTTCCTTTTTAAGCTCTAAATTAATCCTTATTTTAATCGTTTTTTAAAGTAATGTCCATATGATAATGATCTAATCGTTATAGAGGTTACGAAAGTTTCTTAAAACGTGGTTAAAGTCGTTAGTATTATAATACTTAACGATGTAGCAACCAACGAAATCAGTTAGGTATTTTTCGGTTAAGTCCTTATTAACGTATTATTACTAAACGTCTTAATTGTAATTCTTGGCGAAAATTGATCCGAGAGCTTTAACTTTCTCTATGTATTTCTAAATTGAAGCTATTTTGAAGGTTTAGCCTATGGCGGACGTGTAGGGTACGTAAAGCGAAGAACTTGGTAATTTCTGGGCGTAAAGACTTAGTGTTTTGGCGTAAAGTCGCGTGGAAACTTGGCGACTTGGCGACTTGGCGATGGATCGCGCGACGTGGCTTTCTTGGCGTGACTTGATGTTTTCGCTTAAAGTAGAAAACTTGACGATTAAATTGGCATAGAGGAAGTGAAAAGAGTGAAGTAGGGCAAAGTTTGATATAAAATGAAAGGTCGAAGGTTGTTATTGGTAGTGAAAGGTGAAGGTTGAAAGTTATTTGGTGTAGGGACTTGGTCGTTTTTCTGCAGTAATAGCACTCGTGGTAGTACTAATTTAGCTGTTTTCTAACTTGCCGAACTTTAAAACTTCTAACAGGTAATCTTAAAGTTTTTAAAAAAGGTTAATAAATATTTTTTGGTATTCTTAATAACAATACCGTCGCTACCTTTAAGTTGCTATTAAAACAGATGTAGCCTAAAAGTCTTCTCTACTTACTACCGTAAAAAAAGACATAGTAGTAAAGGCCCTCTACAAAAATCATTCCTCTACCCTATCGTTAACGTAAAGCATAATAACCGTAAAATGACTTCTTCTTTTACTTAGCTAATTTGTGATTAAGTTAATAACCACTAATTAATCTTGGTAGGGCTTTAAACTTTGCAACGTTGTCGATTCGATTGGTCGAAGTAATAGTAGTATTACTTAGTCAGATAGTAGATGTATTATTCAAGGTTTGGCAGACCGCTAGCCGGTCTACAATGTAATTTGTATGCCCAATTGCTTGGCTCGTGAACTAGTGTGAAGTGCGGTCTACTGCACTCGACCTACACCAAATGTGGTAAGTCTTTACAGAGAAATACACTCAACTTGAAGTACAGTCAACTTTAATGTAAGTAAAGTTGACCTACTGAACTACATGTAATACTATTTTAACAGTTTATACATTTCTTATTCTGAAACGTTACGTAAGTCTCGTCTTCTTCCGAGTCGTCTTCTCAAAAATAATACTTATATAGGTAAGCATTAAATTTCTCTTTAGCGTTTTTGTAATCGGTTTTATATATTGTAAAAAAGTCATTTGAGGTGTAAATTCATAATAGGCCGAAAATCATCGTTTAACGCGAATTCATTCGTATACTGGATAGTTAGTCGACTAGCAGCTAACATTATTGCAAACGAGGCACTATTTTTAGGGATTTATAGGCCTTCGTATACTTTTACGTAGGTATGGTAAATCTAATCCACGTAGTAAGCTTCGTCTTTAACTATAAAAGTGATTATATTAACATTTTTTTTATTTATGAATCTCAAAGCTTTTTCCTTGGTATTTGGCGCCTTTTTATTCGTTTTAAAGGCTTGTATCAGGTTCTTAATTTTTTTAATATACTTCGAATTATCGTTTTTAAACGTGGTAAATTATCTTGATAGGGCTCACCTTTGTTATTAACAGGCTTTCGTTATTAACCTTGTTGCCTACGAACTATTTTCTTTCTTAGGCTATTTGTAATTAATAAAATCAGCTACTAATCAATATCGGTTACGTTTTTACGTCAACGTATGTATTAAATAGTATTTAAACCAGTAAAATTAATAATATCAATGATAGATAAAAGAAGAGGGAGAAGTAGTATCTAGATAGTATAGGCCTTAGGTGAGAGCTTATAAGCTCTCACTCAAAACAAGGTACATTACCATATACTTCACCAATATCTCTCCTTAATCATGACATGCTATCATACACTCTATAAGATTACTTCCTGCAGTGTAATACACTATTATTCACTCCATAAAAGTGATTCTCTACGCTTAGTAACTATAGTAATATCTAATAATATTCATACAAGAGCTAATAACCGCTTTATCCAACTATTCTTTTGCTATTGAATTCGATTAACCACTTTATAATTTTCCTAGTAGAAAAAGAAATATATATCACTTCGATAAAAGTACTTATATTGTCAGAAAAAAAGAATAATAAGTTCAAAAAAATTGATTATGAATCTTGCTTTCACTACTTTAATGAGTATTATCTACAAAACCAACAATTTATTACCAATTACTTCACGGAAAATAAGGTAAAAAACGAGAGTACTATAACTTATATCATCAACTATATGCTCGAAAACGAATTATATACAAAGTTTATTAGATATTCTTCCGTTCGTTTCTTAATGAGTTTCTCGTACCACGAATTGTTTCTGTAATATATAAAGAAATAGAAAATTAAGTCCGTGATTTTTTAAGGCTTCCTTTGTATTTTTATCTGCTATCTTGGTGTTTTGGTTATGTAAAATAAAGGTATCAATTGAAAGTTATTTATCGATAGTAAAGTTTTGGAATTAATAACTCATAGTTTCCAGTAATGATTTAACCATTTGCCAAATTCAGTATGTTAACAACTTTGGTATTCGTTTCTTAACTTCAATACTTAAAGAACTTAAAACTTTAAACTGTTAATCTCAATGCTTAAATTTCTATTTCAATTTAATGAAAATGTCCCGATCATCCGACCATACCATCTCTACTCTAAGTACCTATAAAAAACAAGGCACTTAAAAGATCTCTCTTTAATAATATATAGGTTATATCGCAACAATCACAGCATATCAAAAAAAAAAAACTTTCTTTTACTTTAACGCTTTCACAAAACATAACAACCGAAAATAATTCCTTCTACCTTCTATATCTATACTTAATCCAATAAATAGTAACCAATATCAATAGGCATTCATTGTTGTAAAGTAATTGATTTAAATTGTAGTTGAAATAACTGGTATATTATATTAATAGTGGTACTGTTGTTACATCAAATTTCTGTAGACTGACAGCTGATTTGCATACTAATTTGTATGGGTAACTAATTGGCTTGTGCCTCACATTGAATTGTGCACTACACTGCAATTGATTTATAGTCAATATAGTTAACTTACAATCAATATAGTCAACTTCACTGTTGTTATGACCCAAGCACGTTGGCGGGTCAGGAAACAGGCCAGCATGCAGCTGAGCTACCGAGAGCCTGAAGTCCAACACATCAGGCGGGGAACATCTCTTTGTCAGCACCAGACTAGGCAGCCCTCCAGGGTTAGGGTTATTTAGATCACAAGTGCTCACTGAGCCTCAGTGAGCACCGGTGAGCCTCAGTACTGAAGATGGTATGAAGGCCATAGGATATAAGGACAAGGTCAGCACCACATAGACAGTATTTCCTTAATAGCTCTTCAGTTGTCAATCTAAGTATTCAGTCTACATATCTGAATAGCCTAACGGCTAATGATCATCCTACAGCACGAACACACATCTTCTTAATATTGCACCTTTGTTACCTCTACTACCTTACTGCTAACATAAACCCTCTGACACCTTCTATTTACTCACGGGTATTTAGCGTGATCATTACAACTGTATTGCAATTGACTGCTATTCTAACATTCCTTATTTTTACAGTTATTATAATATTATTATTTCTATCTTATAGAGGAGAAATGAGTATTGTCAATTCAATATCTATAAAATTTGTATTTGAAAAGTATATAATTTTAATAAATTGCATTATAGATCATAATACAAGTATGTTAAGATTTGATTATGAAGTAATTTTATATGTCAAGGGATGAAGATATATTCTACTGCATAAAGAACTGTAACAATCATGGTGTAATGTCGATTAATTATATCTTTACCACTGATACCAAATGTTGATATATTCGGGCAGAATTAATATATTGAATTAAATTCATGATATATCAGCAAAAGAATAATTCTTATAAAGGGAATAAAAGTTCACGCTGTGAAAATACAATTTAGAAAAATTGCACAGAAATAACAACCGTAATTTACCAATACAACTGCCATTTTGACCTGTGCCAACTTGTATTCTTTTATTGTCTTGCTGTTTATATCTATATTGGCTTTAACATATGCATTATACCTCATTGATTAACGCGTATATATAAAATAGATTTTTGTTCCCCGTTATGCATTCGCATGTATAATCGCCCACAATTATGAACCTTTACACATTAGCTGCCTTCTGGTGCCACTTTCGGCAGGATACCTGGCATGGACGCGGCCAATGTGGTGAAAAGCACCTGGTGCACGGCTGGGTTGTAGGGGTCTGAGGCCCGCGACAGATGAACAACATTAATTCTGGCACTGTTCGATGCCCACGACGTTGCATATCGCGACTCGATGCCCTCCCATTCCTTGGACTTGGCGTCGGGGGGCGTGATGGGCTTATGCTAAGAGCTTTCCGCTCTTCTCCCCGCCAACCTGGCCGTGGTGGGTCAGCGTGGGTGCGACATTCTCCATGAACGCAGGGACCTACATGCTTTCTAACCAGATGCGAATCCAGACTCCGGCGAAGCCTGAAGGTATGAAAAGCTGATGGTGGGAGAGAATGTCTTGTACGGGGAAAAACGGAAATTCATGGTGGACTGTCAAGAATGCCCAGGTGAATTGCAATGCCTTCTTCAAACAGGCGAGTTCTCGTGATATTTCCATTGAGGGGTAAACTGCGTGGAGATGAAATCATTCCACCAGTAGCCAAGAGTGGAAAGAAAACAAGCAGTGCGCGGATGATACACTTCTGCGACCCATCCTGAAGCGATGCGAGACGCCGTCACTGATCCCACGTGGCTTTCGAAACATGACAGAGCAAGGCTCTCTATCTTGCTCACAAATAAACATGACACCTCGGGCAATCTTATCAGACAGCGGAAGATATTTTTTTGGTTGTCGAACTTCCGTTGCCAACAAGGCCGCATCACCATGATGAGCCGCAGCGCATGGGGACGGTACGGCCGTACGGGTCTATGTATCTGTTCAGAATCAGCCGGACGACTGCGGAATCAGTGAAGTCCTCTGAAGTCGCTGAGGATCTTTGCTTGGATCGCCTCGCATTTAGGAGCCTGGAGCTGGGCGAAGAGATCTCGGCGGAACTGGGCTTGGGTGCATCTTGACTTGGGGGCCGGAGCCCTCAGGGTCGTTGGCAGGTGATTTGAGATGTGGAGCTGGATGTAATGATGGTTCTGTGGTCACTGGTGCCACAAACCGTCGACTGCAGTCACGTGGACGATCATGGAGGCCAAGGCATGGATGGCCATCGATTGTCCAGTCGGTTTTGAATGTTGGATTTTGATGGTTGCAGCGGCGCAGTCAGAACAATGTCTAGGAACAATGTGGATTCTAGCAAGCAGCCATGTCGCGTCAGCCAAAGATGTGCGGAAAACAAAGGGCGTTGCTAGTTGAAATATGGGCTGTAGCCACCTTTTGGTACAGGGCCCCATGATTCATGAGATTGATAATTGATAGCAGATATGGCGAAGTCGTCTTTCTCCTCTCGTCTCTTGTCCACCAATTCAGTCTTCTTTCCCTAGCCGTAGGTCATTCTTCACACACATACACCTCTCTCCACGGTGGTTTGACTACGCCAGCTCCGAAAACAGCCCCCGGGGCTTTCACCATCAGGAAGAAACAACAGATCACCTCAAGGGAACAATCGTCCGGGGACCATCTTCGCCCAAAGACAGGGTCCGTCGTAGAGCTGCTTGGAGCATCCTACATCGCACAAGTCACCGTCGGCACCAGGACCGTCCCACTGCTGATCGACACCGGGTCCTCTGACCTCTGGGTCGTGCCGAGCAATTTCACCTGCCTGGGCGCCGACGGGAATGCCACCGCCCAGTCTCGCTGCGGGTTCCCCAGCTTCGCCGCGGCCACGTTCTCGGGCGGCGCAGTGCCGGGCCAGTACCTCTCCATCCGCTACGCCAACGGCCAGCATGCACACGGGCCGTACGGGCTCGAGTCCGTCTCGCTCGGGAGCATCACGGTGGCCCGCCAGCAGATTGCCCTGCCCGCGGAGGGCTTCATCGAGGTCTTGTCGGGCGACTTCGCCGGCATCCTGGGCCTGGGCTACCCGGCCATGGTCGCTGCTAGGCAGGGCGAGCGGGCCAAGCAGTACGTGAACAACACGGACCCGATGGCCGTGTACGACCCGTGGTTCGTGAGCGCCGTCAAGCAGAATCTTACCGGTCTTCAGCATGGCGCTGGACATGCAGGAGGCGGCCTGCTGGCCATCGGCGGCGTCGTCGACGTCCCCGTACAAGGCGACTTTGCCGGCACTCCGATCCTGATGGTGAGCGGCCTGCACCGAAGTCCGGAAGACGTGACAGGAAGCTGCGAATGCTGCAGGAAACGCGCTGACTCTGGCCCCAGCGCAACTTGCTCAACTACACACGAGGCAACTCCGAGTTCACCTACTACACGATCACGGCCGACGACTACCTCGTCAACGGCGAGCGGTGGTCAGCGTGGTCCGCCGCCGCCAAAGAAGAAGAAGAAGAGGCCCCCGCGGGCCGCGTCTTCCCGGTCATCGTTGACAGCGGCTTCACCACCACGCCGCTGCCGCCCGCGCTCGTCGCGCGCCTGTACGCCGCCTTCGCCCCCGCGCCGCGGCCGGTCGCGATCGGCGGGGCCCCTCTGTTCGCGGCCCCGTGCAACGCGCCCGTCGTGCCCGCCTTCGGCGTCCAGATCGGCGGCCAGGTCTTCGAGATGCGCCGCGAGTCGCTGCTGGTGCCGCGGCTCAACGCGACGGCGGCGGACGGCGCGGTGCTCTGCGCCGTCGGGGTGCAGCCCGGGATCGAAGGGGCGGGGGCGCTGGGCGATACGTTCCTGAGCAACGTCGTTGCTGTTTTCGATGTCGGGGCATCGCACATGCGGTTTGCCCGGCGTGACTGGGCGGCGGCGGGCGCCAGCGGTGCCGGTCGTTCGAAGTCGAACCCGGATGTGGGAGGGCAAAAGGATGAACTCTGAGGTTAGGGACTTGATCCACTTTTTGAAAAAAGCAGCAGCCTTGGTACGAGCGCTAGGTTGGAAGACTACTTATTTTGAAATTCCGATCCTCCCTCGAAACGACGTCAAGAACGATATCAGTAGCGATTTGGATTGTACACTCCATCCTCTCATCACCAAGGCCAAAAGCATCACGGCCCGCGGATCGCTCACCGTGGCTTTGCGCGCATCTTTTTCTCCTCCAGCATACCAACAGATTCCATCGTGGCAAACATACCCAGGTGCACTGCATTGCCGGACTGTCCCGCTGCCTTGCTCTGGTCCGGGACTTCATCTTCGGCCTGGAATCACGGAGGCCATCTACCGTCTGCGTCCGAGGGAACATGTCATTCAGAAGTTCGAAGAGGTGAGGCAATGCCACATGAAGAAATCAGTGAAAGTGGGCCAGAGCCGCAAGATGTCTGCGTTTCCGCCGGAGGAGACACGCTGCTTTCAAGATTGCAGAGCTGAAAGGGAGGGACGAAGAGAAAAAGGCGACAGGTGCGGACGGCATCAGAGCCGGGAGTGGAAATAAAATGTCGGGGGTTGGGGTAGTAGTTTGCATTATCTCGGAGACTTAGAGCGGAGTCATTCGGTCTCACAAGCGAGATAAGATGGACCTAGCCAAAGCCAGCCAATCTTGGCAATTCTACCATTGCATCATGACGTGAACTTGCACCCAAGTCAACGCAAGTGCAGCACCACAACATTTCGCTGTACAATCTCCATCCTCCACTTTCTTCGCCCAGAAGCACGCCTGCCATGGCGTCTGCTCCACCGGGCGATGGCCAGTCATCCTCGTCCGACCTGCAGGCGGCATACAACGACCTCAAGCGCCTCATCCCATCCCTCGCCGCCGAGCTGGAGCTCCTCAGAACCTCACTGCGCGAGCACAGTCTCTGGCTCCTCCGCTATGGCCACGGCGGTAGCGCACCGGGTGACGCGAACGGACCCGTTATCGAAGCCTCATCCACGACAGTGCCCGCCCACATGGGCCACCACCAGCAGCACCAGCAGCAGCAGCAGCAGCAGCAGCAGCAGCAGCAGCGGCGGCGGCGGCCGCCGCCGCCGCCGCGCCGGCCCGACCACGCCGGCGCCCCGCCGGCGCCTACGGGCCCGCCCCCAGCCTTCGTCGCGGACCCGGAGCCCCCGGAATATAGCGCGTCCGACGTCCCGCCTTACACGGGCGGCTTCAGCACCGTGTCCGCCGCGACGCGCGAGGCGGTCGCGGCACGCCGCGACCAGCTGGCCGAGTGGCTGCGGGAGGGCGAGGACGTGCTGCGCGAGTACAGCGCGCGCCACGCGCAGCTGGCCGAGGCGCTGCGCCTGCCGCAGGAGGACCTGCTGGGCACGTGGCACGAGGCGCATCCCGACAATGCGCTGCCGGGCTACCAGCAGGTCGAGCGGGACGAGGAGCTCATGGTTGGCGGTGTTGGGGAGGTGCCCCCGCCGTATCTTGGGGCCAGGCCACAGGCTTCTGGACCGAGGGTAGATGACGGGCAGCCGGGCATGTCGACTTCCAAGGACGCATCGGAGCGATAGCAGGCACCAACTCATTCAGATGGGGCGCTTGCATGCGACGAAGAGTGGGCCTAGATTCGCCTCGAAAATCAGACCTATTTTCTCCTCGCAACCCACAGTGGCTCCGTCCATACGCAAGCGTCCACCGGCGACACGCGATGACAGCGGGTCGAGTCCGGCCGCGAGCGAGTGCACAATTGCACCGACCGAGTCAGATTGTCGGGGCCGGTGGGCAAGGAAATACTTGCAGCCACATCGTTGACTCGTGGTCCGGGTTTCACAAGGCTGAGAACTTTCATTGCAGCCAGCGTCTCAGACATGCCCCGTCTATCCGACCCCGGTTTTTTTAGGAAAGGCAGCCTTACCCGCCCATGCTCCTTAATGAGTCTCTTGCAACGCTTGTTTGACGACACCCGGATTTCCGCCAATGATCATCACGCCCTTCCCTCACCACAATCTATGTGGGCATGCGGACCGCTCCAGCTGCCTCCAGCAAGGCTGCCGCAGGGTGGACTTGCATCTTGAGCAGGGGCCTGCCGATGAAACTTGCTCCCCTTTTGAACATGGTCATAATATATCTTCAGCGTATAATGCATTAGTTCGCGTCTTTTTGTTGTCTATCTTGCTTCCTTATCTCACGACCTTCATTTCACAACCCTGGCGCAGCTGAGTCTGTCGACAAATTTGCCGAAAACGTTCTTTTTTTCAGCACGCGCTTTCAGCTCACCGGTACCCCATTCGTTTTATACACTCTTTCCAACGAAATGTTCGCACCTAAGCAGTTCCTGGCCCTGGCGGTCGTCGCGGCGCTCATCAATGCCGGATGCGTCAATACTGCTTCAACGAGCCCAGCAGCCGCGAAAGCGGCTACTGCCTCCGCCCCTTCGAGCTCTTCGTCCAAGTCGCCTCCAAGCGGTGATACCAAGTACTTGGTCGTTTTGTAAGCATACAGAGACGCCACTGTTACCGAGTCACCCAATCAGCTAACACGCTTCGTAGCGGCGATTCTTACTCTTCTACCGGCTTCTACATCGAGGGAGATAAGCCTTCGGCTTCGAGCCCGATTGGCAGTCCTGGGTTACCCGGATCCACAACCGCTGGCGGTCTCAACGTAAGTAGCAGCTGCGAAGTCCAGGCAAGGTCTTCGTGCCATCTCATACCTGCAAACTAACGACCAACGCCAAGTGGGTCGGCTTTGTGACGAGCCAGTTCAACACCTCGACTTTGCTCACCTACGACTTTGCCGTCTATGGTGCCGACGTGTCCAACACGATCATCAACACCGGCGTGACAAACGATCTTGTCGCGCAACTTGCGACCTTCCGGAAGAACTTGGTCCCCGCGCCCGCCTACGCCCCGTGGACGGCCGAGAACCTCCTCGTCGCGGTCTGGATCGGCATCAACGATGTGGGCCAGTGCTTCTGGAAGAAGGCCACCGCGTACGCCACTTGCCCCATCGACGAGGTCATGGCGCAGTACTTCAAAGTCCTGCAGAGCCTGTACGACGATGGCGTCAGAAACTTTGTGCTAAACAATGTGCCTCGTGAGTCTTGTTCCAAAGGCCCGCGACCACTCACCTACTTGCCCTTACTTCCGCCCCCTCCCCCCCCCCCGCCCGACGCCATATGGAGTAATACCGACTGACACTGACACCCGCCCCTAGCCTTCCAAAAGGCGCCCGTCTTCGCCCAGCAGACGGACCTGGCAAGCCTGACGGCCAACATCGACCAGTACAACGCGGCGCTGGCCAGCAACCTGGCCGCGTTCAAGGCGAAGAACGCCGGCCTCCGGGTGGCCCAGTTGTTCGACACGGCGGCGTCCTTCGCGGCCGTCTTCGACAGCCCGGCCACGTACGGCCTCCAGGGCGACATCACCTCCGCCAACGCCGACGGCAAGTCGTGTGTCTGGTACGACAACTACCACCCGGGCCAGGCGATCCACAAGCTCGTGGCCGAGGGCTTCGTGAAGGCTTTGACGGGGCTGTTCTTCTAGGCTGCACAGTGCAGACTGCTTGGGGACGGGAGTGAGATATTGTTTGATCTTTTCAACATGTACATAGTCATAGTTGAATGCGAGGAAATGAACATATGGCACGCCCGGCGGCCCGTGGCATGGCTCGTCACGGCCGGCCGGCCGAGCTTGGAGCGCGGACACCCTCTCGCCGCCAGGTGGCAACAAGATGGTTAGTTTGGACGTGGAGCTTAATCTGCGCGTTTGCGCACGGCAGTAGGCGGGCGGGCGGGGCAAAGTCGACACTGGACAGAGCTTTCTATGATCATGAGGCGTGCCAATCTCGGATCGGGCCCCGTTCCACAGGTCTCACCAGTGGGGGGGGAAACCAAGCCGCGGACGGCTTGGGTCCTAGCCGCATGGCTCGGGAACCTGCGAGCACAAGTAGCGCTGCCGGAACAGTCACCATGACCTCATCTCGTCAGTGAGCGTCATTGCCATCCGAGCTTGTTGTTGTCCTCGGCCCTTCCTTTAAGTACAAGGGCGTGGGCCGACACCCACTCCAAGTCCGATGCATTGGCCGCCAGGAACACAGCTGCCCAGTTAGTTACTTTTCCGCCGTGCACCTACAAAAAGAGCACTTCAAAAACATGAGACTTTCGCTCTTTCCATTGGCATCGCACCTCACACGCGGCTCCGCAACAATAACAGCAGCAGCAGCAGCAGCAGCATCATCATCATCACCCGCAATCAGGCGCTTTGGCACATCCACCGCCAGAATGTCCGAGAACTACACCGCCAAGCCGACCGGGGCCGGCGGCATGTCCGGCGCGACGCAGACGCCTGCCAACAGCGGCGTCGGACGCGACAAGCCCAAGGCCCTGGACGCGGACGGTGCCATTGGCAAGCAGTTTACGCGTGAGTAGTCAGGAGGAGCCCACAGACATTGTCCATTGGTTGGTCTGGAGACAGTACCGCGATGCAAGGCTAACAGGCGCTGCGGCAGCTGACGGAGCCATCGGCCAGGTCGGAGAGAAGGTCGGGGGTCCCTTTGCGAAGGATGGGGCCATTGGAAAGGAGTTCACCACGACGGGGAGCATTGGAGGGACAGTGCAGGAAGCCTTGGGTGGAACAAGCAAGAAGAGCAATTGATAGCTAGGTCTGATTGGCAGGCCTACTATGTGGTGCTTCTTCCTCCATGGCTTTTATCAAGTCTGATGTTGTAGAGCCAGAGAGGCCTATGGGACATGCACATTTTCAACGTTTGGGTAGCTGAGGTGGAGAAAAGTAGAAAAGTGTTTTGGTAGATATTTTCTACCCCCTATGGCTGTTCTTACAGCGGGGTTGCCACTCTACCCTGGAAGATAATCAACATGCAGCTGAGGAGAAACTCACGAGTACAAAAGAAGCTTCAATCCAACGTGAAGTATTGATCCCAGGCGGGGCTGCCAGCGCAGCGGTGGGCCTGCAAACAATCTCCATACTCAATCAAATAGCAGTTTCGAGCCAGGGCCCATCCATGTACAGTAAGGTAAGTAAGTAACATTGCTGACATGGATAGTCATAGGCTGGTATAAGTCCTGGTCAGGATAGCAAGCATATCCCCGTACCCCAACGCACCTTAACAAGATCTCGTTGGCCAATCACCTTTCCAAATTCACCAAAAAGACATCTGCTTTGTGAAAATCACCCCTCCTGTAGCCTAGTACTATGTAGGGTAGATGGGATACTTAGTATGGAGAAATGGCAGCTACAGCCTACCTGGGCCCAAAGCCAAGGCCCCCCACCCAGTCTGGGCTGTCAGCTACAAGTGGAGCTTTCAGCTACAAGTGGCTCTCCACAGGTTAACTGATGTTGATGTGATGGCAAACGGGCACAAGAGAAAGGATAGCAAACTGCCCGAGAATTGTTGATGGCAGCGTGTTGTCAAGCTGAGCAGTGATAACTCAACTGACTGGAACGATGATCACAGGTGTGGGGCCCTAATGGCCCTAATGGCCCTAATGGCCCCAGCCAGTACAGGCAGGAATGCACCTGCTTTCCAAGTCGTCAAGTCTTTTTCCAAAAGACAGGAGCAACCCGACAACCTGACTTTCCGAGGCAGTTGCCAACCTTGCACATGCCACACAAACAGGGTCAAAGACCAAGTGACTAAGCAAACACTCCCTCACAATCACTACTTGCCTAGTTTTTGCACCCACTGTCCAAAGGTAGGCTTGGTACCTGAAGCTGATCCTGGGGCTGCATGCAACGGTGGGTCCAACTCCCCTTACCCACCTTACCCACCTTACCCACCTCCTTCCTTCCACTTCTGGATCTGCGACCTCCAAAACCTCCAAAACCATCGACTTACCTCTGCCAGCACTACAGTTCTCCCACCTACAGTCTCCCACCCAACCAACACCAATACATCAGGGGGAAACCAGGAGTCGCCAAACCCAAACAGACCTCCAACCTCCATTATAATTTGTCACTTGTGACCTTGGTTACACCACATTGGATTCTCTACCGACTCCTTCTGCACCACCTTCCCCCAATACTGCCTGCAGGCCGCATTTCCTCCTGCACCGCCACCATGTCGCAGATTGCCGACCCTGATCGCCGCTGTTCTAAGCGTGCTCGCACTGCTGTAGCCACCTACAAGGAGGCCACCGAGAGCGATGACGAGCTGTTGATTGATGATGATGAGATCATCTGGCGATACAACGATGTCGACTTCCGTGCCGACAAGAAAGCGGTGAGACTGAGATCTAGGTCGACATCTACACGGTCGAGATGCTAACATCTATCACACTTGCAGAGACCCAACCAGGAGAATCAAGTCTTCAGGCTGATGTGCGATAGTCCTCCCTTGGCACCACTTCCTTGATGACCCACTTCGTTGTGGACCGAAGCTAACCAATGTCCTTGCTGCCTTCAGGGACCTTGCTACCGAACTCCGCGAGATGATCCTCACTGTCATTGTTTCCAATCCCGACAAGGTCGTCCAACTAGAGCCTGTGCCTCTGAACAACACTCGCCTACGTCCTTGGCTAACTGAACCGGGTGTTTGGGGTACCTCCAGGGCACGAAATTTGTACAAGAACCTCAACATGATGCTCGTCTCCAAGACCATCTATGGGGAGACCGCTCACATCATGTACAGCAAGCAAAGGTTCAGCTTCACCAAGCTCTGTGCCCTGCAGACCTTCCTCCTCCCCATGCGACCTGAGACCTGTGAGCGTCTTCGCCATGTGCAGGTCAAGGTGTGCGCAAAGGAGTGGCCAATGATGCCGGCCATTGCATCAATGATGCTACCGTGCCGCTTTCTTGTGTCCTTCAAAATTCAAGGCCTCTGCGAGACCACCAGTGGCAGAGACATTGCTAAGTATCTTGAGCACACAGGCCGGCCCCTCAAGAAATGGCCCGTCACGCTCGAGACGTTCGACAAGATCAACGGTATCAAGCTCGCCAGAGATACTTATCCCTTCATGTACCCCTTCTTCAACCCCATCATCCGCGCTGGGCCTCCCCTGGCCGGGGACCATGATCCAGACTCAGAGCCATCGGCAGTGGCAGCGTCCGACTCCCGCCCGGTCACATATGAGAAAATCGTGGTCAAGGTTGAGGCGACCCCCAAGCCTGAGCCTTTGGCTGGTGTGGGGAAGCTGCTTCAAGTTGTAAGCTTTGATGAGGCTTCCAGGCGGCGTGTCTGGACGCAGGCGGGTTTCCAGCCAAGGCAGAACGTCTGGGGATGGTGGCATGGCAATGGCAACTTCGATCGCTTCAAGGACATGCCCATGAACGACACGCGCCGTGCCATGACGATTGCTGCCATGGGAGAGGAGCTTGTGAAGCTGATGGCGAAGGACAAGTACTGATGAGCAGCAAGGGCTGTGCACTACTTGCACAAACAGAGATCTTGGCTAAGGACATGGTTCTATGTCCATGGGACAGGTCCACAGACATCCACAAGGGGAAGCTAACGCTTACTGCGAAGCACGGGAGTCACAATTGTGGCAAGCTGCTTACGATGGGCAGCAATAATATCAGGGGGGGTTCTGGACGCATCGGAGCCAAAATGTTTGGCAAGGCCCGACATATTTATCTTGCTAGGGAGGTACTGCTATTCAAAACTTGACATGGTGTTTAGCTCAGCAGGACAGATGGTGCTTTATCTCAACAATGGATGCGTTCACTTATAAGTCTTTGCCCAGTGATGCTGAACGGGTATACTACAACCTGCTCCAAGATAGCCGTCAGGCAGAAAAAGACATCTCTGGACTAGTGAGTATGAATAGTACAGTTGTGTTGACACTAGCATCTCTGTGTGCCACTTCTTTCAGACTGATCTCCTTGCAATGAGCTCGAATCCGAAGAGGCCCCGAAGGCCCATCCTCACCACTGTGCAATGCCTCTTAGCCCTGGAGTCTGTTTATTTTTATTTTTATTTATTTTCTTTCCTCACATCCTCACCGTCCGGTTTCTGTTGAGCTGTAGTTGGAGTCGTCCGTGGAAGCGGTGAAGGAGCGAGCTCGAAGCTGGTGCAGTGGTGCAGCATGCGTATTCCACACGTACAGGTCAGGTCAAAAGGCAGAATGGCCTATGCTTCAGCTTACCACCGTGCAGCCGGTCTCCAGGCCGACATGCGTGCCAACATCAAGATGGAGAAGGAGAAGCATGCCAAACACGATGATCACGGCCCGTAAAACCAAAAAGGTGTGTTCCAGCCTGTCCAAAAATATGCCACGTCCCAGGCGCCGATCTATCCCCATCTATCTATCTATCTATCATGTCTATCTATCAAGAACGCCAGCCGCCCGACCATGCGAGTTTAATGCAAAAGCAGACGTCCACTCTCCCTCCCCTGCCCCACACCCGTGTAGACCCAGTGACAATCAATGCCCAACCATTTAGTGCCCACAAACAGCCGCCTCCCCCCGCGCCTCCTCCACCGCCACCAAATCGCCTACAACTTGGCCGCCGGCGGCGTCCACCCCGCCTCCTCCGCAATCATCTCCGCCGCCTTCTCGGCCACGCCCAGCACCGTCAGCATCGGGTTGACGGACGGGATCGTGGGGAAGACGCCGGCGTCGGCGACGCGGCAGCGGCGCAGCGCGCGCAGGCGCAGGCGCGCATCGACGACGGCCAGCGCGTCGCGCGCGACG
>JASMMZ010000003.1:521912-558967 GCA_038502455.1 Anisogramma anomala
ACCTCGCGCGCGAGCCAGCCGCGGAACGGCGCCGCGGCCGCGACCGCGCGCGCCGCGCGCAGCCCGGCCACGAGCGTCGCCGCGTCGTAGCCCTCCGGGTCCGTGAAGTAGCGGAAGTCGAGCGCCGGCTTGGCGGCCGGGTCGGCCGACGTCAGGTAGAGGCGCCCGCGTGAGCGCGGCCGCGGGATGTTGGGCGTCATGCAGAAGGCGAAGCGCGCCGGGATCTTGTCGTAGCCGAGGCGCTCGGTGTTCATCGTGAAGGGGATTTGGTAGCTGGGCGGTGGGGAGGTGGCATCAGTCTGCGGGCCTTGCACTGGACTCTGGGGGGGAAGATAGGGGGGGGACACAGTACCAGTGCATCATGAGATCGGCAATATCGCCGTCTGGCAGCGCGTCCGGGTTCGAAGGCATCTTGTACGCCGCGGCGTTGGGCTTCTCGCGCCGCAGGAAGAGACCGGCGTCCGAGTCCATGGTGGTGGCGCCCTGCGGGACCTCCTTGTTCAGCTCCCACATGATGATGGTCTCCGGGTGGTCCTGCAGGTTCTCGCCGACTCCGGGGATGTCCCGGACGACGGGGATGTGCAGCGCCTGCAGCTGGTCCTTGGGCCCGAGGCCGGACAGCAGCAGCAGGCGCGGGGTGTCGATGGCGCCGGCGCACAGAACGGTCTCGGCGCGCGCGTTGACGGTGCGGCGGCTGCCGTCGCACAGGGTGACGTCGACGCCGCGCACGGCGTCGCCGCGCACGTTGACGCGCGAGACCCAGGCCTTGAGCAGGATGGTCAGGTTCGGGCGCGGCTCCTCGCCGCGCAGGATGGGGTGCAGGTACGCGACGGACGCCGACGAGCGGCGGTGGTCGTCCGGGTTGTAGGCGACGTTGAAGAAGCCGACGCCCTGGCGCAGCGCGCCCGTGGCGGTGATCTCGTCGTTGAAGTTGGGCAGCACGGGGATGTTCAGGGCGTCGCTGCAGGCCAGCACCCAGTCCTTGCACAGCGCGTTGCGGTGCCGCGCGTGCACCGGCTGCACCGTGTTGCGCAACTTGTCCATCAGCCGCATGAAGTCGGCGAAATCCCAGCCGTCGGCGCCCAGCGACTGCCAGATCTTGAGGTCGTACTCGAAGGGCCGGAAGGAAATGAGCGTGTTGTGCGAGGAGCAGCCGCCGAGGACTTTGGCGCGCGAGTGGCGGATGTGCGAATTGCCTGTTGACGAATGAGACGAGGAACAGGTTTTTCTGTCTTGTGGTTGTGGGGGGCGACAGTCACTTACCCATGGGCTGCTCTGTCGTGGGGTAGTCGTAGTCGAGCTCACCACCGAGCAGGGAGAGCCATTGCCGCAGATCGAGTACACGGTCGTCCATAAAATCACTGGGCCCCGCCTCGATCACGAGGATCCTTTTGTGCGGGAGGTACTCGGCCAGGCGCGAGGCGATCACACAGCCTGCGGTGCCGCCACCGACAATCACATAGTCGTAGCAGTCACAGTCCGCCGGGGAGATATAGGTGGTGGTCATCGAGAAGGGCCCGTGTGCGAGTAGATGGCAAGCAAAGGAGGTGGTGGTGGGTGCGGTGGTGGTGGATGTGGTGGTGGTGGTGAGGTGGTCGGTCTCGGTGAAGAGCTCACAGTTGATCTAGTCAAGATGCAGTGTGGGGCTTCAGAGCTAATTGCTATGCTAGGTACAGTACTCTAGTCGCCTATCTTGGGTTTTGGGATCAGCTTGTGAAGCTTCCTTGACGGCATGATCACGGCTCGAGTACGTACCAGTACAGAACTGTGTTTTCTGCAGCGGCAGGCAGTGGCGTGTGACGGAGTACCGTACCTAGTACCTGGTACCTCGTACCTCGTACCTCGTACCTAGCCCTGGGTACTTTGTCTGCTGACTCACTCACTCCGTCGTCCTCATCCCTGATGCCTCATCTCACATCTCACTCATCTCACTCTTCTCCCTCATCTCACTCATCCCCTCTGCCTTCACAACCGTGCCGTGCCCCTCTCCAAGCGACAACCTCCACCACCACTACCACCACCACCACCATCATCATCATCGTCACATCACCATGGGTTCTGTATCCTTCCCCCCAGAGCAAGATCGCCATACCTTCCACAGCGGCCAGGTTCAGCCATCCTCTGCCAGCACAGACACTTTCCAGACAATCAACCCCTCCACCGCGCAACCCATCGCCACCATCCACACTTCCTCGCCCTCCTGCCTCTCCGCCGCCATCGCCAGCGCCCAGTCCGCCTTCCCTGCCTGGTCCACCACGCCCCCGTCCATCCGCTCCCACATCCTCCACCGAGCCGTCGCCCTCCTGCGCACCCACAACGACGCCCTCGCCCGCATCGAGACCCTCGACACCGGCAAGCCCTTCTCCGAGACCTCCACCGTCGACGTCGCCACCGGTGCCGACGTCCTCGCCTACTACGCCGCGCTGGTCGCCGCCGGCGGGCTGAACGGCGAGGCCTTCCCGCTGCGGCTCGACGCCACCGTCTACACGACCAAGGCGCCGCTGGGCGTGTGCGCCGCCATCGGCGCCTGGAACTACCCGCTCCAGATCGCTCTGTGGAAGGCTGCGCCCTGCCTGGCCGCCGGAAACACCCTTGTCTACAAGCCGAGCGAGTACACACCGCTGCACGCGCAGTACCTGGCCGAGATCCTGCGCGAGGCCGGCCTGCCGGACGGCGTGTTCAACGTCGTGTACGGCGCCGGCGCCGTCGGTGCCGCGCTGGCCGCGCACCCGGCCGTCGCCAAGGTCAGCTTCACGGGCCAGGTGGCGACGGGCCGCGCGGTCGCCGCCGCCGCGGGCCGCGGCCTCAAGCACGTGACCATGGAGCTCGGCGGCAAGAGCGCGCTGGTCGTGCTGCCGGACTGCGCGGCCGTGCCCGCGGCCGACGGCGCCATGATGGCCAACTTCTACAGCTCGGGCCAGGTGTGCACCAGCGGCACGCGCGTCTTCGTGCCGCGCGCGCGCCAGGCCGCCTTCGAGCGCGCGCTGCTGGCCCGCATGCCGTCCGTGCGCGCCGGCGACCCGTTCGACCGCCGCACCAACTTCGGCCCGCTGAGCAGCGCGACGCACCGCGACCGCGTGCGGCGCTACATCCGCCACGGCATCGCGCACGACCGCGCGCGGGTGCTGTGCGGCGGCGACACGGCGCCGCACGCCGTCGCGGTCCCGCCGGCGCTGCGCGACGGCTACTGGGTCCAGCCGACCGTCTTCACCGACTGCACGGACGGCATGCGCATCGTGCGCGAGGAGATCTTCGGGCCCGTCATGTGCATCCTGCCGTACGACAGCGTCGACGAGGCCGTGGCGCGGGCCAACGCGACGGAGCTGGGCCTGGCCGCGGGCGTGTTCGGCAGGGACATCAACGCGTGCCACCGCGTCGTGGCGCGGCTCGAGGCGGGCATCACCTGGGTGAACACCTGGGGCGAGTCGCCGGCCGAGATGGCGGTGGGCGGCTGGAAGGCGAGCGGGCTGGGCGTAGAGAATGGCCGCCAGGGGCTGGAGGCCTGGGTGAGAAACAAGAGCACGCTGGTGGAGATGAGCGGGCGGGTCGCGACTGTGTTTGCGAGGCTGTGAGCAGCGGCACGTGATGAGGCAGGAGAGCCATATAGAGCTTTGTTGCTGGGCCCTTTTTCTCTGCACTGGTCAGTCGGGCAGCGTCTGCCCCGTGGCCATCCTTCGATGATCGCTTCGATCCACTGTCGTGGCGACCCGAAGACCGGTCATCGCTCCGCCAGTGGAAGTGGTGGAAACCGACCTTGGCCAGTTGAGCAGCATGCAGTTTGACACGCCTCCGTGATGAACACCGCCGGTTCTCCCTTTGCCGCTCCGGCGGCTCCGCCAACCACGTTGGTCTTGTTGCAGTCCGAGGCTTCCACCTGGAGGCTCTGCCCAGGGAGAAAAGCCACGGCATGCCGCATACCATGCCATACCCTCAGGAACGGTACAACGCAGCTACCATATATTCACTCGAAATAACCCTATATCGCAACATACGTATCATCCTGACTGACAGGTTGTTTGCGTCCTCAGTTCAATCAAATGCCCACATGCTTTTGTGACGTTATCCATCTCATACTGTAGCTCAATGCGTAGTGAGTCTTCGTTGTTGGTTTGGAAGTGTAGAGGTAGATTAGTATGGCCCAAGGGTGTATGTGCTATGACAGATCCACTACGTAGACTACATGCCCCACAATCCTTCAAATTAGCCTCCAGCCACAGTCCTTCTTGCTACGTCTTCCTCCTCCTGGAACAATCTATTCTCGCCACTCGTTTTGCACCCATATGCGTACATAGTAGTGATGCCGGTGCATTATGCACCGAAAAAACTCGAATTTGACTGCCACCCCATGACTATGGTACCCTGGTAGCGTATGTACTAATAAATAAAGGACCCCCGATGACTTCGTAAGTCCGCCGCATAGTATAGTACACTTATACTAGTAGACTCCACATACCGCACAAGGCGACAGAGTGCGCAGAAAGCCACGCGCGTGTTAAACAAGAGTTTGCATTGCCATAATTTCCGACGTTGACTTGTTTCCACAAAGTGCCCTATATCAACATTTATGTTGGTAGGCCTTTCGACGTTGCAACGTTTGTCGATTTGAATCGTTGTGGTCGACGTAGTGTATGGTATTGTATTGGCTAAGTGGTTGGTGTAGAGTTAAAGTTAGGCAAATCGCTAGCCGATTGACATCCTAATTAATATAGGCTCAAGCTTAGTTTATGCCTTAGGTTAAATATATATAATACAATCGACCCTTGTAGTTACTGAAATTGATTGTTGTTTTAATACTAGCGACATTTTTTTAATATTATATTAGTGTGTTTTGCGCTTAGTGATAATAATGATTTCTTCTTTCCTTTATATATTATTGATCTGGTGCTCCGATTATCTATTACTTCCAGTTTTATGAAAAAACTATCAGATAATTCTTGTTCCTATTTGTATTAGTTTATATTAACCTGATTTTTTTTAATTTTGCCAGGATTCTCTAATTTATTTTCTTATTTCACTTGATATGTCTTACTGTTGGTAGGACTTTAGACGTTGCAATGTTGTCGATTCGATTGGTTGAAGTAACAGTAGTATTGTATGGTCAAGTGGTGGATGCAGTGTTCTAGGTTTGGCAGACCGCTAGCCGGTTTGCGCAGTAATTTGTATGCCTAATTGCTTGGCCCGTGCCCCAGTGTAAAATGGGCGTATACTGTACTTAACTTACAACCAATATAGTACGCCCATATAAAACAATATACTTAACTTGCAGTTAGTATAGTTAACTTGACTGTAAGTAAAGTTGACCTACTGCATTACGATTACTACTATTTCAATACTGGCGGCTTTTTAATTTATATGCATATATTAATGTGGTTAACGAATTTTTCCCGGTAAACGTTAAATTGCGACCTCGTCAACTGGCTAAACCCCTGTTAATTCCAGCAAATCTTCATATATAATTACATCTATTTATACTTTAAATTAACTCTAATTGCTGTCGATTATACAATAGCTTTGAGGTTCGACTTTATCAATTTTGATAAAAGGTTTTTTCGTTATTAACTTATGGAAACCTTTAATTTAACCGTATCAGTTAAATAATTCGCTATTATTATTCCCCCATTAGTCTTTTAATTTGCTAGCACATCTCTAACCGCTACGTAACTCGGCCTTACAAGGCGGCCTATTAATATAGTCTTCGATACGTATAATCAGCTTATTATTCTCTATAAATCTTTTTAAAGATGTATTGAATAACGCTTTGGTTATAATGTTAATAATATGATCTTTTCCGTTAATTTACTGGAACTCCTTAATTTTCCTCCTTTTGTAGGCTTCACAAAGTGTTATTACGTTAATTATTAGGCTTTTTTCACTAGTGGTTCCGAATTTCGAAAGGCATTCGATTAAGCTCTTTGAATCGGTACAAATTACCACCAGAAAAAGAGAAATATTTAGCTATTTTGTAATAACGTTAAGGGTCTCCTATAATGTTATACCGACATTAAAACTTACTATTATACTGTAAACCCTTGAAGCGAATACATTTCGTGTAATTTTCCTATATTTAATAAAGGTTCAGTAAATTAAGTTGCCGATAATACTAAACTAATCCTTTCGCTTATCCTTATTAATAAAGATTATTAGGAACCCTATTTATAAAAATAAGTAGTTATTAATTGTAAAAGACCCGCTCGTAAAGATTATGAACTTAATCTTTGATAGGTTGATTAAACTTATATTAATCCCTCTATTCAAATTTTGTATTTGCTATTTAAGCTTTTTTTATTCCGCCGGTTAAAGTTGTTACTTATTAAGTTTTATATCTATACCGTAGTAAAAAGGTCGCAACAAGCCTTCGATTAACACAAGGTAATAATATAACTGTTACAGGAACGCTACTTCAGGTACCGTTAAAGGTTAATCATATTAATCTTTTCAATTATAGCTTAGTTAACACTTTAGCCTTGATAAAAAAAGTTAAAGTTGGTATTAATACCACATATACCAATTAACGATTTATTAAAGTCAAGTAAAATTTCTTTTGCCAAAGTCGTAACCAGTTTGTAATTTCAAAATTTAAAGTCTTTAATCGCTTGCTATTCAGATGCCATAAAACCAGCCATTCTAACTAAAAGATTATAGTTGGTTTAGATACCCACTAATATGAAGTTTTCCTTTTACGTTACCAATAAACACGGGTCGTATATGAAAAACTTTATACCCTAATCGTAATTTAAAGTGAAAAAAATAGGTTAGAAACCAATCAACACCTATTTTATCTAATTTATATAAAGTTTTAATACATCGTATTACCATCCCTAAAGAGTAAATAGGCCGCAGTTTCTATGGTAATTCTAATAATACAATTCGTTGTAAATCTGTTATTCATTACGTATAGGTTTATATTATATATCTGCTATTAATGTTAAACTTTCCTTTAGTTTTAGGTAATAAACTAAATACCAAAGCGACTACTAAACGCTAATAAATTTTCTTAATCGTTTTCGATTATATAATAATTTAGTTTTTCCCTTTATCGATTTATCCTTAAACGATTTAACGTGATTTTTTGTACGGCCATCCTGTAGTATTGCCTTTAACCTCGTAAATTATCATCGATTTCAAAATTGTAACATTTAAGTTTTAAAAGTTGAATTCGGAATTCGGTACGAATTATACGACTTTTCAAATTGATGAGTCGTTAAATTCGACCTTATAGTTTTCTTTAAAGGATTTTCCGAAATATTCAATAATACCTTATACTTGAAACTTGAATACCAAGTCTTTGTTATACTTTTTCTTTTTTACTTACCTAAATAGTATTGTAAATACGGCCTGATATATATTCCTCCTTTTTAATATTTCTTTTTCTGGTGGTTGTTCGCACCAACGGCGTTTTAAGACTTATCACTTATAGGTTATAGAAGTTTATATTAACTTGATTGTCTAGGTTCATGATTTTTCTCATGAATATTCCTAATATAAAGCTTAAAATAGGTAATACGAAACGTTACAGGACCGTTAGCGATTTTAATAACTACTTTAGAATTGGTGATACTTAAAGTCTTATATGTTCCCTTTCATTTTCCCAGCTCCCGCCATACGAAAACTTTTCATTACAAAGGTAAAGAAAGTACGTCGATAATCGTAAGGCCGTATTTAGTGTTAAGGGTATCATTTATTTAGTGGTGTACTAATTTTTTCCGCAATTCTTTTGATTCTTTATCATAGGTTATAGCTCGTCTTTGGGTACTTGATAATAGCGGAGATTTACTCGTTAACTTTAGGTACTCCCCAAAAACTAGTGATGTTAAAATTAGACCATTAAGGCCTATAGTGTCGTTTGTGCCTTTTATCGATATTTGTAAACGTTTCTCTAGGTCCTTAAAGATTTTAATCTCCAGCATAAGGTTATTATAGGTTCGGTTAAGTAATTCGTATGCTCTTTCGATCTTTTTAATACTCCAATAGGCCTTTACAGGCATCTATTTACACTGGATTTCTATTATTTTAGCGTTTTATTAAAACTCCGCCGCTTTAAAGTTAGAACCAGCATTGTAAACGAAGATGTTAAGTGAAACCAAATACTTATTAATTTACATCATTTTGAACGTTTCCTAAGTATCCTTTACCGAAAGGTATTTTAGAAATTTAACTTTTTAAAACGAGTGTTCAGAGTTAACAATATGAAAAATAGGCTTATTATCTAAGTAAAATGCATTGATAAAAAACTCATAATTGAAGTTTCTATCATATTTTAATGTAAACTTAAATTTTGGGGAGGCTTAGGTATATATTTACTACTAGTAGTAAAGTTTTTCTATAGCTTTGAAAGTAAAGTATTCTATATCTTTATACGTTACGGACTTTGGGATTCTGTATAACCTGTTAACGGTTAATTAATTTGAACTCCGGTGTAATTAACGTATTTCTAGATTTATAAAGTTCAATATCATTTCTCTTGAGTCTAACAAAAACTATGAGTGCCCTTATTTAAAGGTGAAAGGAAATCTTTGGCCGTTTTCAACTAACTTGTCGGCGTTGATATTAATGCTAATGCTGAGAGTTATTACATCCTTTACATAAAAGAAGGAAAGAATTAAGAGACTTAAAGATATGAAACGTAATCGGCTTAATAACAATTTAAATTACTGTTATCCCTAGTAACGATAGTTACTCGCCTAGTTTTAAGTGAATTTTAACCTTTTCAGTATCGTAATGATTAATATTAATAACTGTAGTGCTTTTCCTCCGTATTGCTACGTATTACGAATAACCTTTTTTCAAGTACCTTAATACTCTTATATTTGGCTTGATATCTTAAAATATGCAATCCGCATAATGATCGTAAAAATTAAAGGCATATAAAGGGTTATGGGTTTAATTAAGGCAAAGATAAGGGTTTTCACCACATAAACTGTATAAAAAACATGGTCAGTTAGTTACTAGAACGTATTAGGAGTTGTATTTTCGTGTCACTTGATTTACTTGAGATTATTTTTCTCATTAATTAACTCGTCAACTTTAAAGTTTGTAATTTGGTTGAAGTAATACTATTTAAATGTAGTAAGGTCTTGAATGTAATATTTCACCTTTTGATAATTTCGTTCGACGGGAGGTAACGAATTAACTAATAATCAGGCTTACCATAAATTCAATATCTTTATTACTATTACAACGATAGTTTTAGAGATTAACAGGTCCGGTTAAATTATAACCTTATAAACGCCAGCGTAACTATTGCCTTTACTTTAAAATTGACAAACTAAATTTTTAATGTTAAAGGCGTCTGTAGCAGTGATTGTGGTCGATGTAATTAACTATCGTAAGGGTTTTTTATTAAATTTAGGGAAATTTCCGGCTTAGAGATACATATTAAACGAGTTTGTCATACTCGTTATCACAGTTGTAAGCGAAGAGAGTAATTAACTAAAAAAAAAAGGCCATTACAAGTAGTATCTGTGTGTTATAAGGCGTATTTAAACTCTATAATATCCATAACGGCTATATATACTTATTCGCAAAATATGATTTTGCCAACGTGGGCTTTTCTCATTACTTTTTAGTATAATATCAACTTATCAAATATCCAGTTAAATATATTCATTGATATTTTCACTTTTTTTCGTAATTATTCTAATTTACTACATAATAACTTAATCCATATAATATTAGGTAAAATGGACGTTGTATTCGAAGTAAATTTTTATATTATTATAAAATTTGATAAAAGTGGTTATTCGTGTTACAAAGGTTAGGTAATAATCCCTAGTATATCCTATAAGGATTCCGGAAAATAGTGAGTGAAAATCAGAAGGAGAAACTACTATTTACTTACAAATATTTGAAAAGAGTATTATTTTCGTGTTAAAAAGGTTATATGACTTCCCTTTATACTTTTCTACATCATTCCAAATCTCGGAGAAGTTTGTAGAAAGCTTATAATTAATGTGAACCATCTTGACAGGTTTTAGAAAGAGTTTGTTATAATTATTTTCATTTTTATTTATGGTATTTCCTAATATTTTAAAACTTCAAACCTCCAAAAAACGATATTAGGAGTAATTTACAATAGCTTGGCCGTAAGGAAAGATTCCTGTAATAAAACCTGTAATAGGTTTATTCGTATAGACGAACCTGTTGTGGAAAGGCTTTCAAAAGGCTTAGCTATTATAATTAAAATACTAAAAGATAACAAGGACTTAAAGGTTTTAAGGAATTTAACGGTACTATTTAATTAAATAGTGAAAAACTTTAACTTCAATCCCTTTAACCGTATTAGCGGCTGCTAATTTACGTATTTTACTACTGCTAAAGATGTACTCCGAGTTATCACGTTAGGGGGATAAACTATCAAGAGAATTAACAGTTTCTTTATTATTAACGTTTAAAAACACTTAACTTGACTAGGGATAAAGAGGAGGTTTCCTAAAACGTATGTAAAGACTTTAAAGACCTTTAACGCCCTTACTTTTCCAGTTTTAAGAATTGGGGTCTTAAAGAGGGTTTTTTATTGGACTAATTTGAAAAATGTTTTAACTAGTTTTAATTGGTTTCTTTACATATATAAATAACACGACGTATAACCTTTTTCTTTAACTTCGCTTTAACTATACACTAGATTATCTTTCTTATATTTAAAGTCTAGTAATTAAAAAAATACGAGAATTTCAAAAAACGTGGACCTCATGACTATAATCGTTAACGAGGTCCATGTCGAGGATATAATAGCTAACGTAATTGTTTAGGTAGGCTTTAGTCAAGGTCTCGTTAATATCCGTTATTTAAAATCATTCGTTGTAATAGTTAGCGAAAATAATTCCAAAAGTTCATACTACCTTTATATATTTTATTAAGTGTTATTTTTATATTTTAGCTTGTGAAAAATGTATAAGGCGTATAGGGTGAAGGACTTGGTAATCTTTGTGTGTGGGGACTTGGGGTTTTAGCGTGAAGTCGCATGGTAGCTTAGAAACTTTGCGTTAGGCCATGCAACGTAGTTTTCTTAACGCGTTTTGGCGATTCTTGTTATTTTTGCTCATGGTAACGATCTTAACAACTCAATTAACATAAGGAAATCAAAAATGAAAAAGTAGGGGTAAAAGTTTGGTATAAAGGTTAAGGTCGAAAGTTGTTGTTAATATAGGTAAATGTTGAAGATTATTTATTATAGGCTGTAAGACTTCGTTGTTTTTTCCATAATAACACTCTTAATAGTACTAATTTAACCGTTTGCCAACTTTCAGAAATTTGAGACTTCTAATAGTTAATCTTAACGTCTTTAAGATAAAGATTTGGTAAAGATTTCTTAGTGTTTTCGATAACAATCCCATTGCTATCTCTAAGTTTCGGTAAAAACCGACGTAGCCTAAAGGTTTTCTCAACTTACTGCCGTAAAAAACGACGAAACAGTAAAAGCTTTTCGAAAGGGTCTTTCCTCTACCTTATTCTTTCACAAAACGTAACTAGAAGGTAGCCTTTTCTTTTACTTAACTTATTTATGCTTAACCTAATAAGTACTAATCAGTATTAGTAGGGCTTTGGATATTACAACGTTGTCGATTCTATTAGTTGAAGTAACAGTAGTATTGTATCGTCAAGTGGTGGATGTATTATTCTAGGTTTGGTAGACCGCTAGCCGATCTATGCAGAAATTTGTATGGCTAATTTCTTGGCCTATTCCCTAGTGTGACGTAGGCGCATACTGTACTTGACTTGCAGCCAATATAGTAGACTTACACAAAACAATACACTTAACTTGCAGTTAGTATAGTCAACTTTACTTATAGTAAAGTTAGCCTACTACACTGCAATTACTAATTTTCCAATACTTACCAAATATTTTTATATATTTCTTATTCTAATAGTTAGTTTATTATTATCCATAATATCTCAAGGCTTTCTTCGATATTATTTCATTTAAGCGTTATCGGAGTTGTTTCATCATCAATTTGTTTGAATTTTTTCAATTATTCGCTTTCGTAAGTTTGATAAAACGCATTTATATTAATCATAAAATGTTTTACTAGGTTTTTTGAATTCATTTTGGTAGTCGAATTTGCTTCGAGAATTAGTATGGATAACGACTAAAAAAAGTGGTATTTTTAAACACTTGGTAATAATACTCGGGATTTTTTTAACGAAGGGATACTTATATTGAAACTCATCATTAGATCATCAACCTTCAAAAAAATTACGTTTCAAATAATCTTTTTATATATGATAAACAAATAGTAAATAATGTCCGGGGTTGCAAATTGTTTATTTTTAAATTTATTCACGTAAATAACTATTAAAAAGAGTCAAATTTGTAACAATGAATAGTTATCATTAGAAATGAAGACGTTGATTAATATGACTAATTAAGCAGTGACTAAATTTATCGAGACTATATTAATGTTACGGTTTAATTTATTCATTTTTTTATTTCAAACATTTGTTTTAACCATTGTATTCGTTCAAATTTGGTTATTTTGTTTGTATCATAACTAATATATTATTGGATGCTTTTTATTTGTTGAAACATCAATTAATTGCAGTACGGTTGAGTCACCTACACTGAATGTAACTTGACTGTATTGACTGCAAGTTAAGTGCAGTAGGTGGCCACTTCAGACTAGGGCATGGGCCAAGCAATTGGATATGAAAATTAGTATGTAGACTGGCTAGCAGTCTACTCAGCATGGAAGTAACATATCACTACTTTGAATGCAATATAGTAGTTACTTTAACCAAAGGTTCGAATCGATTATATTGTAACGATAAATGTTTATCAATACTGATTAGTAATCATTTGGTTAAATATAGATAAGCTAATTATAAGAATAATTTACTTTCTAGTTACGCTTTATAGTTACGTATTGTAAAGGAAAGATTTTTGCGAAAGGTTCTTTTTGTGACTCCTGCTGTTTATAAATACCCAAAAGGAAGAATTTCGAGTGTGTTGTAATTTATAGGTACTTGAAAGTGGCGACGGTAGTATTGTGGTTGAAAATTTCAAGAAATCTTTATTAAATTAGTTGTAAAAGAAAAGTGTTGAGATTTACCGCCTGAAAATCTTAAGATCATCAGTTTACGAAATTTGGTAAACGCCTAAGTAATTATAATTCTTGATCGTATTACTATTGCAAACCACAAATTAAAAACGACGAAACCAAAAGACTATTAACTATATATAACGACTTTAAGGGTAAATAATCTACAATTCACCCTCTTATATCAAAATTTTCCTTATATACAACTTGAATCATTAAAATAGACAGCGAAAACACTAAGATAAGCCTCATTACCGACCTTATTAAAAAAAACATAATAAAAAACCTCGGACTTATATTCGTTAAGCATTTCGGTAATGATATTTGGTTTATAAAGGTTGGCAAAGACTGTACCTCGGAGTATATGACCAATTACATCGAATACTTCTTGTTTTTCGTTGATTATAACGATTATAATCTATTAATCGAGGCTTTGTCAATTTCGTCAATTATTTTAGGGATTATAGCATAAATATATAGAAGAATATAGAGAGATTAGTTAAGGTTAAGTTGAGAGTTGAGTTATGAAAACCAGGAATTTTACTTTCAACAACACTTGAGAAGGAAAATAACCTAGCCTAGATATTGTACGAATATGCTACGGATAAAAAACCAAAATGAATAAGTGAAGATAAGGACAAGGGTAAAGGTATCGTTAGAAATAGTATCTCTTAACGTTTTTATATACGTTTGTAAGATTACGACAAAGTATAAATGAGTTTTCCAAACCTTTTTACCTAAGAACTATAATATATTAGTACTATAGATATTACTAGATATCATCATAGTTAGCAAATGTAGGGGACCATATTTCCATAGTATATGATATTATATCACGTTATGGGAAACACGTTTGCAAAGTGTATGATAGCGTATCACACCTCAAGAGAGACGTTGGCAGAATGCATGGTAGAGTGCTACATTTTGTGTGAAAGCCTATAAGATTTCACCTGAATCGTTCACTTTTAGAATGCCTCTTCTCTCTCTTGAATCCATAACTTATTTTCCCTTCCTACTTAAAATACTATATTATCTTTTCTTTTTTACTTTGACGTATAAATACCTTACTGACACTAATTCGTGACTGACTCGGTTAATTACAGATAGCTTAAGAAAAAACAGACGAATATTAGTTAAATATGTATGGGGAGATGTTATAGTAGTCTTAACTGTTTCTTAATCCAGCATTACGATTTCTAATAGATACATTGAAGTGTGGAAATACTGTAAAAGACGAAGTGACTCTAAAAAGAACAACTCTAATACGATATCATTAATTCGATTGGTGCCCTTTGAGTATTAAAAACCATTTTACGCTACCCGTCAATTCGGTTAGCGTTTTGAATATATTTAGGCATTTGTTGGAAAGCTTTCTATTACGTATCGGCCACGAAAGTTATCAAGTTTCGGACCCCTTCGCTGGGAACTATCCAATCATCAGCTACATAAGCTATCAAGTTTCGAACTCCTTTACTGAGATCTATCCAGCTAAAAGGTAGCATTTATACCTGTTCGGTATACTTCGAAAGCAGTTAAAACAACTTTCAAAACGCTCTTATAATTACCCCAAGCCCTTAAAATAACTTCTGAAACGTTTACCCAAAATACTTTGAACGCCTAAAACAACTTTTAAAACACTCCGGAACATTTCGAAAAAGACTAAAACATTCTTCAAAACTCTTGTTAAATTATTGAAAATGTTTAAAGTTATGCACGACACTTTTATACTATCTTAACCTTTATACACATAACATCAGTACTTCAAACACATAACTATTTTACCTTCGTTCCTTTTGTTACAAACCGTTTACTTAAGTAGTTATTTGCGACGTTGGTGTTTATTAGTTAATTTAGCTATTATAACGTTTTTAAACTTTGAAACGATTGTCGTAAATCGTTTAACTAGTTTAAAGTCACACTTCATTTTCATTTCATTTGTATTAATAAAAGTTAAACGTTTCATTTAAAGTGTTTTTCCGTATTTCATTTCTATTTTGTTTACGTATCATATATTTCCTTTACCTTTCTATTTAGATAGCCCTTTGAATATAGCATCTGAAATATACAAAATGACTTATTACTAAGCTTTATTTGTATTATCCTCTTATATAAAACTACTTTAATCTCATAACAATACCTATCACGATCTAAGCAGAGGTAAGCGAATACATGGACCTCTTTTTTCAATTCATATCGTTTCGAGAATACGTTTTGTAAATTGTTGACCTAAATTTATATAATAATTCGATTGAAAGCTTTTTAGAATATGTAAACCATTAGGAAGTAAACAAGTACGTTACAAGTGTGTTTTTTTTGTTATTAGAATGAAAAGACCTGAAGGTTTGGCATATTTGATGATTTCAAAAAAAAAAAAAAAATAAGAACTAAATGTTAGAAATATGGTGTATAGTATACAACTAGATCTCTTAAGTATTACGTGCGCAGCTACGAAACTAAGGGATTAATATTTTAGTGGTAGAAACGGCCGTATTACAATGCTTTATTTACTACAACTTAATTTGACTAAATATCAAACTAAAAATTCAACAGGGTATTATAAATGAGTTTTATAAAATTATATTGATTGATAGACCGTAAAAAACAGATTATTGGTTTAATTCGTAAAATATTATAACTCGGAAATCCTTTACATATGTAAACCGTAAAACGCTTCAAAAGGATAACTGCATCTCGCGAAAGGTTAGCGAAAGTTGAAGAATCAACTAAAGAGGAAAAGTCGTAAAAGTTATTTGCTACTCGGGTTAAATACAAACCCTCTCTAACAAACGCCTTTGAAAAGGGATATAGGCTAAGCTAATTCCTGAACGTATTTGATACCCCTTCCGTCCGTAACAAAAATACCTTCAATAAGGAAGATAACGATTTTGGAAGAAATATAAAAAGCGATAAACAACTATATAAGATTTACGACCCAATGTTTACAAAGAATGACGCATATCGCGACTTTTTACTTTATCAGTTCCCTAGTAATAAAAGTAATCTTATGAAATTTACTAATTTTTCTAAATTGTGTGATAAAAGCGAGAATTACAATGGTAAGTTGTACGATTTACTTAATAACAAAATCTGTGCGATGTTGAATACATATAATAATCTTGATATTAAGTCCTCCCAATTCTATATAATCCTACATGAAATAATAATCA
The DNA here is from genome assembly GCA_038502455.1 of Anisogramma anomala. Taxonomy (NCBI): domain Eukaryota; kingdom Fungi; phylum Ascomycota; class Sordariomycetes; order Diaporthales; family Gnomoniaceae; genus Anisogramma; species Anisogramma anomala. The sequence continues at coordinate 538,114 of JASMMZ010000003.1, forward strand.
AGTAGGTTAAAAATAGTATATATATTATTTCGCATAGATAGATATGTTTATAAAGTGTTATAACCGTCTAAGAGTAGTTTTAATATAGAGATTAATCACGAATCATATAATAAGAATGAAACAGGTATTTCAATGGGCATCATTAGAAATTACTGTAATGATATAGACAAGTAGTTGCAAAGAACATGAACTACTTTGATTAAAAAGTTCAGAAATTGCTAAACGGCGTTTAAATTGAAGTATCAAGGCGATACTATTCATTTTAATGGATATGAAAATATGCTGTGAAAATATGGATTTTAATTTTATATTATTTAAACCGAAAAAAAACTTCGAATTTTTTATACAAAATTTAAAATGTGACTTGAAACCTTAAGAGACATACAAATGAACTTTGGCTGAAAATTTGTAGTCGTAAAAGTTAAGGAAAGAAAATCGTGAATTATAAAGCCAGATTTAGCCAAAAAAATTCACTACGTGTTATATCGACTATTGAAAGTATATATAAGGAATAAAAACTACGAAGACCCTCAATACGGATATAAGCGCGACAATAATTAAAGAGAAATCTTCGGAAATCGTAAAAGAAGCAAGTATAGGCGTCATTACACCTAAAGACGAAACTTACTACATATACTATCATACTTACGAAAAAGCATACGAAACTTGAAGGTTCCCAAAAAAAGGTGCTTTTTACATAATAAAACCGGATATTAATCAATTAACCATTCAGTACATGTAAAGATTCGCGTCTAACAACAATTTTAGGTAGATTACCCGCTTGAATACCAAAGAAAAGGCAATTGAACAATATATAGAATGGATTCTAAGAGTGCCAAAAAGAATATTTAAACCCTACCGGTAGAATTATATATTTGGGAAAAATCGGAGAAGAATAAGACGAATATAATAATCTAAAAACCTAATTAATAGGGATCTACAACCATATAAAATACATGATTCTAATACAACGCAGGATTAAATAATAAAAGCGGCGTACTTAACACCTATATAATGTCTTAATTTACAATACTTAATAGGTATGGTTACCGGTTTCAAGGGATCATATCAAATACCGACGCAACAAAACTCTTGATCTCCAAAAAACGATGATTCGACGTTTTTGCTTCAAAATTTCCCAAATTCCAATTCGACCGAAGAAACAAATACAGCGAATTTTTATTCGACAAAAACGAAACGTCGTTACCCAACATAATAATAATAAACATATGATTAGGGTTAGTCAAATTATACATAAAAAGATTTAAAACACCGTTTCTATTCTTATTAACTAATTAACACAAACTTTGTTAGTAAGGCTTTAGATATTATAACGTTATCGATTCAATTAGTCAAAGTGACAGTAGTATTGCAGTAGTAAAGTGGTGGATGTATTGTTCTAGGTTTGGCAGACTGCTAGCCCATCTATACAGTAATTTGTATGACCAATCGCTTGGTTTGTGCCCTAGTATAAAGTGGGGCCATACTGCACTTAACTTTCAGTCAATTATAGTAACCCTGTACAAAACAATACAGTCAACTTTCAGTTAGTATAGTTAAATTTACTGTAAATAAATTTAACCTATTAAACTGCAAATACTACTATTTCAATATTGGCGGCGTTTTAGTTTATACGCATACGCTAATATGGTTAACTAATCTTTTTTCGGTAAGTTCTAAACTATGAAGTCTTTAACTAGCCAGACCCTGATCAATTTTAATTAACCTTTACATTTAATTACACTCAATTATATATAAATTGACCTCGAGTATCGTTAATTGCCTTACGGCCTCGAGGTCCGACTTTATTGACTCCTACAAAAGGTTTTCCCGCCATCAGCCTTTATGATCTTCTACTTTAGCCGTGCTAATTAAAAAATCCGTCATTGTTAATCCCCTAACAGTTTTTCAATTTTCCAGTACATTCTTAGCCACTGTCTTCATTTAATTTAATATTGCCAGAAGACCTATTAACGTAGTTTTTGATACGTATAATTAACATATTGTTATTTACCAACCTTTTAAGAGCCTTCTTTGGCAATACGTTCGTTATAGAATTAGTAGGATTATCTTAACTATTTATTTATCGGAACTCCTTGATTTCCCTCCCTTAGTAGGCTTCACAAAATATCATTACGTTGATTATCAAGCATTTTTCGCTAATCATTTCGAGTTTCAAAAGATATTCGAAAAGGGTCCACGAATTGGTATAAATTACCACCGGGATTTGAGAAATTTTAAGCTATCTTATAATAATGTTAAGGGTTTCCCACAATATTATACTTAAACTAAAGTCTACTATTATACTATAAACCTCTAAAACTAATACGCTTCGCATAATCCTGTTATATTTAACAAATGTTCAATAAATTAGGTTACCGATAATTATAAACTGGTTTTCACGTTTATATTTATTAATGAGGGTTATTAAACAGCCGATTTTTAAAAACGAATCGGTGTTATTTGTAAAAAACCTATCAGTAAAAATCATTTACTTAGCTTTCGAAAAATCTATCTAAACCATATTAATCCCTCGGTCCAAATTCCGTACCTGCCACTTAATTCTTTCATTAAACCGGTTAAAGTCGTTATTTATTAAATCTTATATTTACATCGCTATAAAGAGGTCTTAAACGGCTTCTGATCAGAATAGGGTGGCAATATAACTATTATGGGCATGCTATTCCAGATACCGTTAAGCCTTGGTCATGTTAATCTTATCGATTATAACTAAATTAATGCTCTAGCTCTTTTAGCAAAATCTAAATCCGGAATCAATACTAAATATATAGATTAACAATCCGTTAAGCTTAAATTAACTAATTTTCGCTAATGAAGTAACCGTCCTATAATTTGAAAATTTGAAATCCTTGATCGACTGCTCTTTTGATACCATAAATTTAACGATTCGAATGAAAAGAGTATTGCTAACTTATATACCTACCAGGCCAAAATCATTCTTTTAAGTCATTAGAAAGTACGGGTCGTATATTGAAGACTTTATATCTAATTGTAATTTAAAGTACGACTCGTAAATTCAAAACCAATAAAAGCCTTTTTTAGCCAGTTTATATAGTGTTTCAGTATATTGTATTACCATCCTGAAAAGGTTAATAACACGCAATTACTCTGGTAACTCTAATAGTACAATCCGCTATAAATCTGTTATTAATTATCTATAAACCTACGTTATATCTCGGCTATTAAGCGTAACATTCCTTTAGTGATAACAAGAAAATTTACTGTTAGGACAACTAGTAAGCGTTAGCTAATCTTTTAAATCGTTAGGGATTACGTAAGAATCTAGTTTTTACCTTTATTATTATATCCTTTAACGATTAGGTGTGATTTTTAGTACGGTCGCCCCGTGGTTTTACCCTTAACCTCGTAAATAGTCCTCGATTGAAAAATCGTAATATTTGATTCTTGAAGGTTAAAATCGACTTTCGGCACGAATTATACTATTCCTCGAATTAATAGAACGATAATCTCGACCCTGTGGCTTTTTTCTAAAAGTTTGTCAAAAGTCTTGATAATGACTTACACTCGAAGTTTTAATACTAAGTCTTCATTATCCTTTTCTTTTATATTTACCTGAATAGTTTCATAAATACAACCCGGTATATATCCCCTTTCTTTAATGTTTCTTTTCTTTTTGTGTCGTCCTCGCCGGCGATATTCCATCAGCTTGTCGATAACGAGTGGGAAAAGTTCGTATTAGCTTGATCGCTTATCTTAGGGATCTTTATCGTTAATAGTCTTAATATAAGGCTTAACTTGGATAGTACTAAAAGACATAAAGTCGTTATCAGTTTTAACAACTACTTTAACTTCGACTATACTTAAGGTTTTATTTAGGCTTTTTCATTTACCTGGCTTCCATTACACAAAAACTTCACTTCATAACGGCAAAATAAATTCGTAAATTATTAAAAGGCCGTTCTTAGTTTTAAGGGTATCGTTAACCGGGCGGCGTATCGATTCCTTCCGAAATTCGTTCAAAGCTTTACCGTAGACTATAATGCGTTTTTAGATACTTACTAAGAACAGAAATTTACTCGTTAAACGTAGGTACGCTTTAAAGACTATTTAGAGTAACTTGATGGTCTTTAGTGTTTTCGCTCAAAGCAGCGAACTTAACGATTAAATTATCGTAGGGGAAAATAAAAGAGTGAAGTAAGGGCAAATATCCAGTATAAAAGGTAGGGTCGAAAGTCGTTTCTGGTAAAAGTCAAAGGTTATTTGTTGTTTTAGCCGTAAAAAATATTTGTTTTTCTTATGATATTAGTAACTATAGTAATACTAACTTAGCTGTTTTCCAACTTGCAGAACTTTGAGACTATTGATAGTTAATCTTAATATCTTAAAGAAATATATTTAGTAAATATTTCTTAGTATTTTCGATAACGATACCATCGTTACCTTCAAACTGCCGTGAAAACTAGCGTAGCTTAAATGTTTTCTCTATTTATTGCCATGAGAACCGGCGCAATAGTAAAAACCCTTCGTAAAAATCTTTCCTCTACCCTAGCCGTTGTTTGACGCAAAGAGTAACCAGAAAGTAGCCTTTTCTTTTACTTAGCTTATCTTTACTTAGTCTAATAAACACCAATTAGTGTCAGTAGGGATTTGGACGTTGTAACGTTATCGATTCGATTAATCGAAGTAACAGTAATATTACAATAGTCAAATGATGGATGTATTGTTCTAGGTTTAGTAGACCGCTAGCCGGTCTGTACAGTAATTTGTATAGCTAATTGTTTGTTTTGTGTCTTAGTGTGAAGTGAGAACATACTGCACTTGACTTGCAGTCAATTACAGCAAGCCCGCAAAAAAACAATACACTCAACTTACAGTCAGTATAGTCAACTTTACTGTAAGTAAAGTTAACTTACTGTACTGCAAATACTACTATTCCAACAAACTTAATATTAAAATATGGAATATTATAAACGAATTCGTTTATACTTTGAATGAAGTATTTATACCATTTCTCTTAAAGTTCAAACACCTTTAATATTTCCTATAAATACGTACAATAAAAGTTGTTTATTTAATACAACCAAAATGAGGCATACTACACCGACGGTTTAGATACCAAGTTATAAAAGTCTTTATACGATTCCTCCATGAGGCAGTTTATATTAATATATTGAAAAAAAAACTTCAAAACTATTGAAACGTTTTGTCATGAATTCTAATTAAATTTACAAACCTTACGAAAATTCAAATTCCGATTCCAATACATCATTAACTTTAACTACAAGTTTATTCGGGATATAATATACTTCAATAGGCACACCATTCTCTACGTCGTCGACGTTAGAACGTTATTCCAAATCAAGAAATTTTACATAAAACGTTTTCGCAACGAATTACTAGAATACCTTAGTACACTATTAAATAACTTTTGTTTCAAGCCTCCGGACTAAGTCATTTACAACATAAGAACGGCTCCTAAAGTAAACTAATAAAGACCCAAAATGAAAAAAACTGGAAGTAAATATAAACAAATACCGGTAAAGGTACTTTAAGGCATGGGTAAGTACAAATAATACCCCAAATCGCTTGAAAATTCGTATATGTTCCTATTGAGGGAATTGAAAGGAAAAAACGAGAAAATTTAATCTTATAAATAACCGTAAACACTATTGATGACACTTGAAATCCGAGTAAACTAATCCTTAAACTTCTTATATTCTATATTTATCCTAAAATCCATGTCAATTATACATCATTACAAACTATAAGTTTAAAAAAAAAAGTTATAACGAAGTTTATAACGACTTCATGTTCCTTAAATGTTTGAAATGATGTTATTACAATATTATGAATAACAAACGACATGTACGCAACGAACCTTTTGAAATTACTGTTATAATCCGAGGTCTGGCTTAAAAAAAAAAATGAATTGATCTTTAGAACATGAATGACATTAAAGGATATGATATACTTAAACACTTTCTCAGGGACAAAATTTAATTTAATTCAAATATAATACGACAATAGAAACAGGAAATGTTAAACAATAAAGCCTTCAAAGTATAACCCGTCATGTAATAACAACTATGTTATTTTTACAATAGACTAAATCCCTGAAACCTATACACCCTTAGAATAACCCTTTACATCCTCCGTTACTTTACCAAAACGAATACCTTACACTGATAAAACCAACATAATTCCCATAAAAGCGTTCAATTAATTCTAAAAACAAAAAGCATCTTAAAACCCTCGTTTCAAACGCCTTCGTTACCTAAAAGAAGTCGGCGAATCGTAAGTCAGGTATAAACCTTTATCGTAAAAGCGTTATTATAGGCGCAGGTAAACCTTTTAAAAATTTGAACTGAAAATAAATATCCGTATTATTCGAGTAAGGCGTTTTTGATTTTGAAAAATTTAATTTAATAATTTACAACAACTATAAAATCTTCAATATCCGATTGATTCACGAAGTAAAAAATGAACTCGAAAACTCTTTTTAAACAACATCGCTTTATAAGTAACAAATACAATCACGCCGGAAAAAAATTTACAACCTAATCGCCTACTTTATAATAAATGAGCTATAGCTTGATTTTAGTATTTACTACCTACTTATTCATTATTCACAACCTTTATCTTAAGCTCCGAGATATAATACAAACTGACATACAATTAAAAAAAATAACTTAAATGATGTATTTACGCCCATATATCTGTAAAGCTCCAGAAATACTATCTACTCAGAATAATCCTATACATCATCCAACCACTTTATGGCATTATTAACGCTAGTATATACTAATTAATCTTCGAACTTACATCAACTTTCTTGGTGAAGGTGCATAGACCACCTTGTTAAGGAGGGTAAGAGCATATACTATAAACCCTAACGGTGCCCACTTTTGAGAAAAAAAATCAGGTTCAGCCGCTCTTAACACTATCACTTCACATGCATTCTATTCCATCACAATATTACTAATTTGCTCTATCACCACTTGAATCTTTTCCGGCGACCCCTTTTTGGCTATTAAGATCGTCGTCGGCTCGGCACACTGCCCGCGTAGCAATGCATTCAGAAAACAGCTTTTACAACCTATAATTTCGTCCCTTGTTACTTATGCCAACGTAGCTCTTTATGCTTAAAATTATATTATAATTACAATGCAATTTTGATTCCTTTTCGCGTTTTAAGGTTCTAAATAAAGACCTTTATTATAAGAACTCGCACTTAATGGCTTTATTTATTTATCTATTTTTAAGCTATCGTAACTTATACCAGCACCTCGCCTGCTTAACGGAGCCTTCAACTATACTTTAGATACCTTTCTTTAGCTATTTATAAAAGAAATTTTCCCGAATACCACCAGCTTAGTAATGTATTCTTTTTACGATTCTTTTAAACATTTCGGGCTTACGGTCTATGATAAATAGGTGGTTCGGGTTGTTACTTACGAAGTATATTCTTTACCAAGTTCTAAAGTATATCTTCCCTACCGCTACAGGCTCTCAACCAAAATATATTTTTATGGGTCCTTTACTCTTTTAGGCCCGCCGTTAAATGCTTAATGCAAGTAGGCGTCGAGTGGGGACTGAGATAGCTGCATAACATAGCCCGGTTAAGGCTACAACTTTTACTCTCGTATAATGTTACGGGTCTCTAAGCTATAGAGTTACTTTAAGGCCTTGATGTTATGACTCAAGGACCAACTGCAGGTCATGAAACAGGCCAGCGGTCGGCTGCGCCATTAAGTGCCTAATGTCCAACACATCAAGCGGAGAACATCTCTTACGTAAGCAACCCTGGGTTAGGGTTAGCCGATGGATCGCTAGGATAGCAAGGCGATCCAAACGATCCAGTACTGAAGATGATATGAAGGCCATAGGATAAAAGGACATGGTCATCACTACAAAGATAGAATTTCCTTCATAGCTCTTCAGTTATCAATTTAAGTATTCAGTCTCAGTATATTCTGAATAGTCTCACAGCTTTTGATCATTACTTTCACGGTTGCAATATTGTTTACTCAGTACCTCTGATACCTTCTTGATCACATAAATCCTCTGACACCTTCTATATACTCACGGGTATTTAGTGTGATCATTATACTTAATTGGAAAGCTAGATTAAGTTTCGATTTCTGGCTTAAGGTTTCTTTTTATCTTTATACTTTTCCGTTTTTTAAATAAAGGTTATAGCGTTAGGTTTTTCTTTAAAAGTATATTTGGTTGAGATCTCTTTCCGAAACACCTAGTGGTATTAACCCTTTTTTACGTGGCAGATGGAAAAATTCATTCAAATATGATTCATATTTATAGTTTCCGATAAGTTGTAACATGTAGTAAGAACTAATACAATGAATTATAAAACACTAAGGGAATTTAATATACATGTATAACATATTTCCCGAAAATTGGTCACAAGTGTAAATGGTTAGGTTTTCAATCCTATACATTTGTTTAGTTAAGGACATAGCTTTTAATTATTGATTTAACGGATTATACGGTATAATTTGAAAGCAACAGGATATTGCGAATAGGGTGGTTATTTAGGCTAAGAATGCTTGAGTTGTCAGCCTTCCCGCCAGTATATATATGCATTTAACATTAAAGAGGGTCATAATATACTAGTTACATAGTGGGTACTATCCGGTGATAGTAAATCTATAAAAAAAAAGTATATACTAATTTAATACTTAATAAAAACAATATAAAAATCGCCTCAACATGGTCAACTTAACTTTCGACTTTTATTTACTGGTTTTAACATCGCATTCAAAAGTTATTACGTTTATCAGGATATAGATAAACGATATAAATATATTGTATAATATCTCGTTTTTCCTGGCGAAAAAAAAAAAGTGTTAAGAAGCTAACTTAAAGGCGAAGCCGAACATATACTCGACGAAGAACCGCCTAGTTACCTTTATTAGTATAACAATCATGTTCCAGAAATGAATCCTCAAATTTATATAAAATGAGGGATTGAATAAAGTTGTCTTTAGCAATTGACTAGCGTAAAACGAGCTGATAAATACAAATGTTAACGTGCATCTGGGGCCTAAATTGTATTAATCGTATAACTGAAAACAGCGTTTAAAATTTTTATCGTTACGCAATATCAGATAAACCCGTCGAATAATGTTTACATGGTGTTGAAAAAAACAACTTAAGTTATAAATTAGATATTTGAAACGTAGTCTTCGTTTTATACCACTTAATATATGTATAACACCACCATTTCTTTTTACTAATAAATCCTTTGCGAATAATAACAAATATAGCTTGTAAATAAAGTTTATATTTGTGATTATCAACCAAATACCGAACCGAAACAGATTTACCCTATACAATAATATCATTTATTATCTTCGACCTTACATCAACTTTCTTCGTATGGGTACACAAACCACCTTGTTAAGAAAGGTAGGTGCCTACACTGTAAACCCTAACAGTACCTACTTTCAAGAAAAATTTTCAGGTCTAGCCGCTCTCAACACCATCGGTACACATGTACCCTATTCTACCACAACATCACTAATCAGATCCATCACCAATTATATCTTTTCCGGAGACTTCTTTTTAGCCATGGAGATCGTCTTCGGCCCGGCGCAACGCTTGCGAAGCGGTACATCCAAAGAATAGCTCTCGCAACCAGCGATTTCGTCCTTCGTTACTTATGCCAACGTAGTTTTTCAGACTTAGACTTTCATTGCAATACAAGTTTGATTCCATTTGCGCTGTAAGGTCTTAAAGAAAGATCTTTATTATAAGTACTCGCATTTAACGGCTCTATTTATTTATTTATTTATCTTTAAGTCGTCCCCATTTACACTAGTGCCCTACCCACTCAGTGAGGCCTTCGACTTTATTTTAGATACTTTTCTTTAGCTATCTACGGAAGACTTTTCACGGCATACCATCCGCTGAATGGTGTACCCTATTTTACGATTCTTTTACACTTATTAGGCTTGCGATCCGTATTAAAAAGGTAACTCACCAAGTTATAGAGTATACCTCACTCATAGTCGAGCTACAGAGTACATCTCCCTTATCGCCATGGGCTTTCAACCAATATATATGTATTTTATAAGCTCTTCACTCTTTTCAGGCGGTTAGATCATCAATACGAATAGGCGTCAGGCGGGGACTAAGATGGTCGTATAATACTATCCAGCCAAAGCTATAGTTTTTACGCCCTTACTTGTCTCTAAACCGTAAGGTACTTTAAGACCTTGATTAAAAGGCTGGCTTAAGGTTCGATTTCTGGCAAAGGCCATGAATTTCAGGTAATAGACTTTCTTTTAAATATATATTAAGTCGAATTCCCTTTCCGAAACATCGAGTAGTATCTGTCTTCTTTTACGTGGCACGTGAATGAACTTACACACATATAATTTATATTTGTAGTCTCCAATAGGTTTATAACACGTAGTAAGGACTAATACGGTTGATCATTAAACCTTAAGGGCATTCAACATATATGTATAACATATTACTCGAAAGTTGGCCACAAGTCTTAAAGATTAGGTTTTCTACTTAATATACTTGTTTAGTTTGAGACAAAGTCTTTATTGGTAATAGTTTGTTTAACGTATTATATGGTATAACTTGAAAACAAAAATGTTTAAATAGAGTGGTTGTCGTAGGATAGGAACATTCAAGTTGCGAGCTTTTTCGCTGGCCTATATACCTTTTACATTAATGAGAGTCACACTATACTAGCTATCTAGTGGGCACTACCCAGTGATAGTAAATGAATAAAAATATTAACGGTCTTGCAACATTTTTTTAACTCAATTTAAACCCTATATTATGGCGATTGACGATGATAATAATGATGAAGATCCTTAAATCAAATGAATTAGTCAATACAATCCTCTTCCTTCCATAATTAATAATCTAATGAAATGTTGATGGCATAGCCAATTACTAAAGAGAAGTGATTTTAACGATAAGGAATATCTTTTGGGTTGGATTCACAGTACTATTTAGGTTAATAGGAAAGAAAAAGATCGTTTATACTTGTCTAATAAACTTTGGGCACAAAGAATTATCAAAACCTTCAGTAGGTTTTTTTAAAAGAAATCGATAAAGTAAAGATTAATAGACTTCTTACTCGAAAAGTCGTATAATTTTTACCCAAATGCAACTTTAATCTTGAAGACCTAAGTATCACGATTTCTAAGTCGAGTATTATATACGAGATCAAAGGTAAAACCATAGGGAGGCTATACAAAAAGTTACGTTTAATTATTTGAAAAATAAGGTGATAAAGATAAAGATTAGATCGTTATATAATCGCCAACTATGTAAAATATTAGTCAACATTTGGTTATTACTTTAGCAGTAGGTTTGTTTTCCAAAACTCATGGGAAGTTCATCTTTAATCACCGTAATATTACTTAAGTATACACGTAATTGGTAATGATTCTACAAATGATCGTTTTATTAGAATTATTATAGGAAATTCGTATGAAATATCATTTGGGAATAGTTGTGCAATGTATTACACCATTATACAGATCAGTGCAAGAAGTTTTAGATGATTTCTCAATATATGAATTATTTTTAAAATTAAATATAAATATAATCTTTTTTTTCCTACAATCCGCATTTGTTAATTACGTGATTTAAATATTTCGGTTTAATAAGTATATAGATTAACAATACACTTGTCGTCGGAACTGCTAACTTCTTTTTGTATCTAGATAATGGGCGATTAGAGATTTTAAATTCTGAAATTTTAAATCAGGCGCACCTTTAGTGAAAGGCAAACATACAAACTTTAATTGATCGTTAATTTGCAAATATATTATTAACGATACCGATACCTACCATAATTCTAGTTCAAAAGCTCAAGCCATTAACTTAGCTATAATTAATAAGATTAAAGTGGTCAGGGCTTAAATATATTTGAATCAACGCGTTCGTAGTAATTATATCGCAACTTGATTCTAACTGAAGGCTTCCTACAATTTTTCATTTCGATATAAGCTTAAAATCCAACGGAAGAAAATTAAGATCTATTAAATCAATAGTTGGATTGATAAATGAAGAGTTTGGATCAGTGGATTAATATAGTTTCGATTCACCTGTCGAGAGTGAAGTTAATGAATTTTAGGGACTATTTTTCTTTTGCAAATAATACCAATTTTTTCTTTAAAGATCTGATTTTTATAAAGATCATTAATGATGATAAATTATATAACTAATCATTTTTGTACGAACTTGAACAACCTATTTGAATACCTCTCGAAACTCTGAATTATAAACGAAAAAAAGCTTTATAATCTATTTAATAACATTTTACAAAGCTTGTAAATGTAAGGAAACAAATGAGTTTATATGGATTAATTGAAAGGATAATCCAACTGATATTATGACGAAATCGAAGATGAACAAAGCCTTCGAAAATTGTAAATATCAATCATTTAACTATCTTATCGAGGGCTACATTAAGAGGCTACTTGGCGAGGATAAGTTACGTACTGGCGAGTAATTGGGGAAATAGGGGCACCTTAACAAATTTGAAGATTGTTAGGAAATCAAAGCCGGCGACTTAATCGATTAATATAGGTGAGTTGAAAGTTTACATAAGTTTGTGCCAAAATATTTGTTTATGGAAGTTAATATATTTATAACTCGGAATCATACGGTAAGAGGCGATTAATTTCAACTTGGCTGCGAAATTAACAGGGGTCTAGCCGGCTAACAAGAAGGTATTTTTAACGTTACTGGAAATAATTCTTTGACCACACTGGCGTATGCGCACAAAACAAAAAGCCGTTAGTATTGAAACAGTAGTAGTTTCAATACAATCTGTCAACTTCACTATCAAATAAGTTAATTTTATTAATTACAAGTTAAGTGTATTGTTTTTTTGGTTTACTGTAAAATTAAATACAGTATGCATCCATTTCACATTAGGGTACGGGCTAAGCAATTGACTATACAAATTGGTGTGCAGACTGGTAAGCGGTCTCCCAAACCTAGAACAATACATTTTACCACTTGACTATACAAAACTACTATTACTTACATCCATTCGAATCGACTATATTTCAACATTTAAAGGCTTATTGGGTAAGGTTTATCAATATATTTAATGTATTCTTAATTATAAGCAAAATTTTATTAAGTGTAATATATTATTTGTTTATATATAAGTTTAGTAACAGTATTATATATTGACCAGTAGCCTTATTTGAAATATATCTAGCCACTCTTAACGTTGTTTCAATAGAGAAACTTGTAAGAAGAACTTTAAATAAAGGTGAAATATCCTCTTTACGTGAATTACTACTTAGGCTTATAATCTAAAGCCTTTTCTTACCTGTACTGTTTAGTCTTACTATATAATCGATCGATGTAGTGAATAAAGGCGAGATTTTTATCGTTGTTCTAATTGATTATATTGTTTCTTTAGCGTAATATATTAGCTGACCTTTGGAATCTACGTGATTACAGTCGTAAAAGAAGAGCTCAATTAGTTAAAGAGGTCTTTACAAGTAGCTTTAAAGCATTGTAAAGCGTATTCAAACTTTTGGTTCCCTATTAAAGTCTAGTGAACTTACTAGTACAATTTATTTTCTTCAATTCCAACATTCTTTATATCTTGATAGCAAAGCATTAGCCTATCTAATATCTGATTTAAAATGGTTATTTTCGTTTCAAACTCTTTTTTATATTCAAATACATGTAATCACTTGATAATTCTTTGACTTATATGGTATTATATAAGATTGATATCGAATTTCAAATTACTCTTAAAACCATTGTATATTTTGCGAATTGATATACATATTGTCAAATAGTAGAGATAATAATCCTCATATTTATTAGTATAAATATTAGTAAAAAGAGGATAACAATATGGTCATTGTTTTTTCGGTAAAATGTTGGAATAATATTGACTGCTATTTCTAGCAATTCAATTATAGTTAGTATAGTCAACTTTACTTACAGTAAAGTTGACTATACTAACTACAAGTCAGTTGATTGTGGAGTGCCTAATTCACACTGAGGTACGGGCCAAGCAATTAGCTATACAAATTACTGTGCAGATCAGTTAGTAGTTTACCAAACCTAAAACAATACATCCACTACTTAACCACGCAATACTACTATTATTTCTACCAGTCGAATCAACAACATTGCAACGTCTAAAGGCCTATCTTAGGCAAGGATTATCGACACGAAAAATGGTAAAAAATAATTGCAATTTGATGTTTAGAAGTTTATACGACTTATTGTTATACTTCTTCTTATTACCGTAAATGTTTTAAAAAAAAATCGTAATCACTACGCTATCTGTATCTACTATGGTCTCATTTGAGATGGGAATATTACTATATTAATCATATGTTTAATCTGTTTTTAGACTAGAAATATTGATGTGCAAGGTAGTTACCTATATTCAAGATAAGAGGACCAAAAATAGTGGTTATATCTATTGTATGTTTATAGGTAAAGCTACTTTTTCCTTCTTTTGGATTAAGTGTTGCTAACAAACTTATTAGCATTGAATATAGGAGGAAATTTGTTGAGGATCTTCGTAAGTTCAATAATGTTTTAACCAGTATTAAAGGGCTTTTTGGTTGAATTATTTATATTATTAAGAGTTCTTTTGGTAATATTGTTCATGTTTTATTTCATCTATTGATGAATTCAAGGTTTTTATAAACTCATATTAAATGTCGTTTTTTCCTTGTTACTAAAAGTAATGGCACGGTAAGGTATTTGAGTAGGAGGGTTTGAGGTAACATTTAAGCAATTTATCTGGTCTCGATTTAAGTAGGACCTTTTGAATGCATATTTAAGCGTTAACTAGCATTATTGTTAACTATATTTTTGCCTTCATTTTCACGTATTTATTAAGAGTCTCTATCTATGCCGCATTCAGCAAATACTTTTATTGGATTACCTTCATTTTTTAGTTCTTTTGTGGGTAGAATTCATTGTATACGTAGATCAGCTTTTAGTTTCACATTAATATATTTTTCTATTTTCTACCATCTTTCGAAGCACTTGTTTTTATAATAATTAACGAAGTTGTAATAGGCATTGAGACTGTGATTGAATCTATTGGGGTTTAAGTTGACAATAAAGTAACTAATATAGTTAATCTAATATTTTATCACAAAGATTTCGTTAACTTTCATAAACTATAGGTCGTTATTCAAGTAGTTGACAAATATGGTGTCAAACGTTTATATAGTCTTTTTAACGGGTTTGATAACTATGTTCATTTCAGAATTATTGGTAACTATTTAAAAAATTGTTTGTGTATTTGATTCACGCTTTTGAAATTGAGGAAAAGATTGATATGGGAAGAGAGGTATATGTTTACTTATTTGTTGTTTAGTGTTTTGACTTGAAGGGTTTTAAGCAACTTAATAGTGTGCTAATTTTAATGATTATGTGAAGTTATTAATCGCTTTTTAACTTGAAAATCTTTAAGACTTTTAGCGGTTAATATTAACGTTTGACTTTTAAAACTGATTTAATAAAAATTTCATAGTAATATGACGATATCGTTGTTGTTTTTGAGTGTCTGTAAACAGCGGTAAACTCAAAAATTCTCCCTTTTACGACCTGTAAACAGCAGTATAGTAGCTGGAGCACTTTGTAAAAATCTTCCCTTTACCTTACGTAATTACAAAACATAACCGGAAAGTAGCCTTTTCTTTTACCATCAATATCCATTCTTAACCTAATAAGCACCGATTACTGTTGGTAGGCCTTTATCGTTGCAACGTAGTCAATTCGAATCTCTGGTCGAAGTAATTGGTGTATTGCATTAAAAGTGATGATGTCTTACTTTTAAGTTTGGCAGACCGCTAACCGGTCTGTATACTAATTTGTATGGGCAACTGCTTGGCCCGTGCCCCACATTGAATTGGACACTACACTGCAATTGACTTACAGTCAATACAGTCAACTTGCAGTAAATGCAGTCAACTTACAGCCAGTACAATCAACTTGATTGTACTGCGATTGACTCCTATTCCAACACTACCAACATAATTTGTATTTTAGCACATACAGCGCGTTTTTATCATAGTTTTGTTTACTTTCATGTCTTTTTCTGCCTCTATGTACTTGACTGTTCGTGTACAACTTGGTTTTTAGCCATTAAAAACTTTACAGTTGTTATAATAGTCGAAATACCGTAATTCAACACCTACAATTGGCGATACACATTAAAAATATGGCTAGTGAAAGGTTATCGATATAAACAGGATCGCTCAAACCAGGTTTGCCTGTAGTATCAAGACTGCACTATCGTCATCCCCACGCAAGTGACGTTTCTCTTGCGTTTTATTTCATTGCTGCGACAGAGCCTTTGCAAACATCGCCATGCAGCTGTTCTTGCTCACCTCTGCGGCAGGCAGCCTCGGTGTTGCTTTTCTTTTCTGTTCATTTGCTGCAGTCTTCGCTGCGGACCTGGAAGAAATTGCGGACCTCCCAACTTTCGCTTCTCAATGGCGTCATCTGTTTATCGACTTGGGGATAGCTGACAACGGGTTGGATGACAGAGCGAGACAAAGTTGAGGCTGTGAAGCCATGGATGCGGGTGAACTTCATTCAAGCCGACCAGGGGATTCCGGAAAAGACCACATGACGACGACGTCGACGACGACAACAACGACGACGACGGCGACATCTTTGTGGACGATGAGGGTCACGATTTGGACAACGCTACATCCGATTAATGTGCGGATACGATGGACAAGCTGGATATTCACGAAAAAATGCGACCACCCGGGCGTTGAGGACATGATGGATAGGGCGGAGCGTTCTGCGGCCTGCATGAAGCACCTAAGGGAATCACTAGAGTGTATAATGTATGATCAAATGAACAAAAAAGGAAATCTTCTGTGAGGACGAAGGACTTTGTTCAAGTGCAGCATGGTGACCAAATCAAGACCATCGAGGGCGGTACTGCCAACTGGCCAAGTCACCATCGTCGCATACGATGATATCACGCTGTCCAGCATCTCCAAGGGCCATAGAACTTGACATGAAACAGGCAGACATGGTATGCTCATCGAGAAAAACTAGGACGGAGGACATCTCGACGGAGGTACCGCCAGCAGTGGCATTCCCATCACCCATCTCACCATCAAGCATCGTCGGCACGGGTGCCGTCTCCAGTGCTCCTCCAGCACATCCTGAGGAACCTCAAACGCCCAGGATGACCTCCGGTACATGCTTATCCTCCGGCGCTCTTGTACTCCATCCATAACATTCTCCTCCACGTGCTCGTCGGCCCTACGCCGTTCTTACACCGGCTGACCTGCTGGTCATCATCACCACGCCTCCTCTGCCAACTTGATCCCACTGTCACCTTGGTTACTTCGCACTTTTCTTTCCTGTTCGTATTCCTGCTTTGTATTTTTTCCCCTTGTAGTGAACTTGCACTTTGTTTGGTGGTTATCGCTTCCTTTGCAAAGCGAGCTGCAAGTCGAATCCGAGCAGGCTATACGTGGTTGACAGGCCAGCAAACAACAAGGACAGCAGCTGCCAGCAAGATTCTTTGTATGCATATATAACTGTTTGAAACCTGGCCGTGGCCAGGCTTGGAAGGGAGCAAACAACTTGAAACCACACACTAAGGCAAACAAGGTGATCATGGAGGGCATGGAGAGCCTAGATTGCTGGGCAGACGACACAAGAGACAGAATATTGCATGGTACGATAAGAGCTTGGGAGGTTAACCAAATTATGACGCAAGACAAAGCTGACTGCTGAGGACCAGTTACCACATCTGGGATGATTCAACCCATCCTCGTCCAGGTGCCTTGTGGAGAGGAGAAATTCTCGTACTGGCCATGGCCATCAGGGGGACACAGCCGCTAAAGCAGTATGCTCAGACACTATGTGTGCCTGGAAGTCTGTATTCAGAATGACCGCTAGACCGCTAGACCGCTATACTGCGGTATGAAGTGAGTGTGCATCGTGCCTTCCGTGTGGAAATGTCTGCAGCAGGCGGACAAACGGACAAACCGTGTTCAACTTCTGCTCGACCCTGGCCACCTTCCAACACCTCCTTTTCCCTTCCACAACGCCACAACCACCACATCCAAGCATCTCTGTTTCGTTCACCAGCACCATCCATCCAAAGTATCCAAAAAGACTGACTCGAAAAGAAAAGAAGAACCTCTTCTTTCCGAAATTTTCTATCTGTCTTCCTCGTTCTCCATCCCATCGTCATCAGCCGACTGCAGCTTTGCGCCCACGCCCACACCCACATACCGTGCGCAATACCGTGCGCCAGCTGTTCTGTTTGCGCACGCGTCTTTTCCATCAGTCCACCCTTGGAAACGCGTCTTTTCAGTTTGTCCAGCCTTGCACCCACATACGGCGGCCTTTCTTCATCGCGCTCGTCCTTTCCGTCCATCTGGCCTTGCGCCTCAGAGCATCCGTTCACCATCAGCCAGCCAATATTCCGGGAGAGAATCATCGCAGTAAGTGCTTGAGCAACATCTTTGCATAAATTTTGGATGCTGCTGGCTGGCGTGTGGCTGACGTGTGGCTGATGCTGTTCTCAAGACTTCTGAAGCAGTCGGCCCTCCTATTGCGACCAGTCCCCGACGACCGCAACTCGAACTTTGGCGGTTTCTTCTCTTTAGGATAGTCACAAAGGTGGAATTCCTCTTCACAGAAGGCCAGTTCCATTTGAGCAAGCTGTTCACTTGGGAAGACACTTGAACCAAAGCCTAGCACACTGCCTTTCTTGTAGTTTCTCTACTTGCCCTGCCCCAGCCATTTTCTCTTTTTCCATCTCCCCTCTAGACCGGTCAGAATCCAGCAACATGCAGGTAAGCTTTGGGTTCTGGCTTTTACATTTCTCCTGTTGCGACGTCTTCGTTGTTATACTGCCATACTTTCCACCCCAATTTCCATCACTTGGAGTACCCTCTTAGCCACTTTTTCCATATTTTATCCATTCTATTCTTGGCTTGTTTGGAATATGTGTCTTTGTTCCATTTCATCTGCATCTTGCTAATGCCTTGTAGGTCTACAGCATCCTCACTGCCGCTGTATTGGTGATGGCCGGTATGCCTACTGTGATCGCCTCACCCGACTCCTCTGGGGCTGGTGGCCTCAATTTGCAGCTCGACCCCACCCAGCTTGTCCCCACCCAGCTTGTCGGCCATGTTACTCACCATGCTGCCACCGATTCGACCCCTGCCAAAGCCTCCTGTGCTGTTGTTCTGGCCCCCGCCCAAGACGCGAACGTAGTGCCCGATGTCCACGCCAGTGTCATGAATCCAGAGGTGGATGCCTCATCCCTCCTCAGCACCACTGACAGCCCTGCTGTGGCTGTGGAGCCAATGGTAGCTGATATTTGTGCCCCTGTGCCTGGGACTGTCTCTGGTGGCAGCAACCCCGATCCCAATGACTGCATCACCAATTGCGTCAAGCCCGGCAACTAGGACTTTGCCGGTCTCGAGAACAACATGGATGACTGCATCACTGAGGATGCTTTGGCTTCGATCGACATGCCTTGTGACGAGACTACTGAATCGAACACCACAGGCAAGAAAATGGATGGCACGCCCCTTGTGGAGGTCCCCACTCTCAGCCGCGGCCTTGACAAGGGTGGTGTGCAGCGAAATCTAGGATTTACGCATGCTGATAGCAGTGTGAGTGGCACCATGCTCCGTGGCACCAACCTCTACGATCGCCAGCGGAGGTGGGATGAGGAAGGTCCAGTTAGAGAATACCTGACTATGATCCTCCCTACCGGTTGGCGAATAAACTGGGCTGTGCGGCTCTTCTCGACTCCCTGGTGGATGGTCCTCCTGGCCAGAGACAGGTTGGTCTGGACATGGCCGACCTTGGACACCAGCATCATGGAAAACACTACCTAGGTTCAGGCTGATCCCTGCACGCTGCAACCCAAGCCATGCCAGATGAGCATGAGGGATGGCCGACTGCACTTGAAATCTCCCTGTCATCACCAGGCTATATGCTCTCCATGTCAAACAAGGTTTTGAAGAAGAGAACCGGCTGCTGGAGATGTGTTGGATGGAAGTCTTGCGCTCAGTTGTGGACACTGCATGGAGCATTTGCACCACCCTCTCAGAACGGCTGCTAGGGGAATGGGCCTAGAACACAATGACAACATGACATCTTGGCTCTATCTGGTGACGTCCAGGGAGTAAGGGCAAGGGCATGTGTCAACATAGCAGAGCTCTAGCTGCATCTGGGTCCCGAGGAATTGACTATACGTTGACCCATTTGTTCTCTGTTATGCCCATGCCCAGCGCCTGCAAGTGACTTTTGCTGGATCTGAACCTCAGATTCCACTGGGCCTTGGTCCCGGATCTGACAACTACATTCACGATGTTGGCCAAGCCCGGCGTGTTGCATATACAGCACAAAGTCCTTGACAAACACAAAGGTGAACCAGGCAGTGACACAATAGGAAGCTCCACAGTATCCTGTCCACTGCTTCTCTCACAGCAAAGCGTGACCATAGGGAAAGGCTGCCGCCAAGGAGCTATCCCTCGGCCTCAGGGTGTAGCTGTTATGCATGCTATATGTTTCCAACATGCTTGCCTATCTCCCCGGGGATTCACACCATGGTGATTTATTACTGATCAGTTGTCGAGTGGTACAGTGCATCGCAGGGTACTAGCTGTGTTGCATCCTCCAGCACAGGCCCCTTTCTTCGTTTCCGATGGCAGTCAAGTAGGAGAGCTGACCACAGCCCTCTTCTGCTACTGGTGCTTGACCGAAGCTCCACGGGGCGTGTGCATATGTGGTGAGGACCTGGTGTGCGTGTGTGGTGTGGACCTGGTGTGGCGTCGCAGCAGTCGAGGTTTGGGATGGTGAGCATCTCTCTCCAACCTCGACA